>CAUYPK010037198.1:0-39131 GCA_963574355.1 Loris lydekkerianus | reverse complement strand
TTTATTTTATTTTATTTTATTTTATTTTATTTTATTTTATTTTATTTTATTTTATTTTATTTTATTTTATTTTATTTTATTTTATTTTTTTTATTTTATTTTTTTTTATTTTTTTTATTTTATTTTTTTTTTATTTTTTTTAATTTTTTTTTATTTTAATTTTTTTTTTTTTATTTTTATTTATTTATTTATTTTTTTTCTTTGCAGTTTTTGGCCAGGGCTGGGTTTGAACCCACCACCTCCAGGATATGGGGCCGGCGCCCACTCCTTTGAGCCACAGATGCCACCCTAGAGTACCCTTTCCTGTGAAGTTTCCTCCCACCCCCACCTCAATCCTACCTATCTTTGGAGCTCAGCTCAAGTCCACCGTTTCCCATGAATCCTTTGCAAACGACACTAGCCTGTGATAACTCATCGGGCTTCTGAACTCATGGCATTGATTTCTACCACTTATTTGCCAGTTGATCATGAAATGCTATGTATCATAACTTGTATTTTATTATTTGTTATTTAACTTCTCATGTTTTTGCCTGGCTAGATTGTGCTGTAGGGTTCATGGGTTATGATTTGTTCTTTTTTCTATTCCCCATTTTGCCCAGCACAGTGCCCTACATTTAGCAGGTATTCACCAAATATTGATGTAATTGAATTTACTTAGTACTTCACACCCTTTTAAAGATTAGGTGCTCAGAGCTGGAAGCCTGAGGGAAAAACCCAGCCTGCTGACTTCATTTTGGCAGCCTGTCAGGATGGGGTGTGTGCCTGAGAGGAGTGTTAGCAGATGAAACATCGTGCAACAGGTTATGTACCTCCTCTGATAGTTGGTATTCAGACTTCAAGTTGGGGGAAAGAGATAGTAAGTGGAGGAGAGCTGAAAAGGGGTGGTTGGGCGAATGCTATATTGTTAGACATGGGGATATAATTTTATTAAACACATCAATAAAATGATGGTGTACTGCAGAGAGGAGCTTCTTGGAACCCGCATGCTGATTAGACAAACTGGCTTGTCTGGTGCAAACCAGTTACTAATTACCATTTATTTTCTTTGCAATAAAACTGTCCCACACATCTACTTATTTTCTCATGAGACTAAGTTAAGAGAAAAGACTTAATTTTAGAAATAGGAATTCTGGGAGAGGAATGCAGGATAGTCAGAGTAGGGTAGAGGATGAGGGTATTTCTTTTCTCATTTGTTTTACCAGCCCTGGACCTTAGTCATGGCCAGGACCTCCTTGCATTGCCAGTAGGGGTTGCTACTGAAGTCGTACAAAACCTCTTGTTTCTACCCCTACTATCTTCTTTTGCCCAATCTTACTTTTCTCTTTCACTGGTAGTCTCTTAGCTCACACACTGTGATGACATTGGTTCCTTGTCATTCTCATCTCTGAGGATCAGGTGTGCAGTGAAACACCCTGCCTTTACCTATCCAGACTTTGAATCTAACCTATCTTTATTACCCCCTTCCCCATAGGAAGATAGAGAAAAGGAAATGGAGTGTGATAGGTTTAATTCTTCTGTAGCTTAGGGGGCAGAATATTTTGATTAAGAGGCTGTGAGGTCTCCTAACATGAAAATCTATTTTTCTTGATAGAAAGACCTCACTCCATTGTTCTTTTGCTGTGAATAATGTGGACCCAGAGAAAGCCCGTGTTATTGGGTGGTGCCTGTGGCTCAGTGAGTAAGGCACCAGCACCATATACCGGAGGTGGCTGGTTCAAACCTGGCCCCAGCCAAAAAAAAAAAAAAAAAAAAGAAAGCCTGTGTTATATTGGTACCTGCCCTTAAAGGGGAAATAATCCCTCTTGAACTTGTTCCTCCCCCCCATTAATGGATATCTCATTATCAGGTGGTGAAGATTAATGGGGCTTTGAACAAAATACAAATATAGCCAACGCCCTAATTATTGGGCTTTTGGTTTTAAAAACATTAGGCTAAATGCCTCTCTACTTTTTATGGGATGATTTAGCTGTGGACTAACCTGGAGGTACTAACAACATAAACATTGTGACTTGTTACTGAGACTGTCTTGATGGGGAGTTTTGGTCCATGGGAATGATGTGGGTTTTGGTGTCTACTCCTTTCTCTCCCTTCAGATAAATCCTCCTACATGTCCCCATACATACTATGGCTTTGGGAGGGCCGGACAGCAGGGGGGAAGTTAGTACACTCATCTCATTGTTCAAATCAAGTTTCCTGGGTGTGGTTCTGTAAAACTTCCTATAAACAAGACCTGACTCAAGAGTTCTCTTTCATTGTGGTGGTTTTTTAATTTTTTTTTAGACAGTCTCATTCTGTCACCCTGGCTAGAGTGCAGTGGTGTCATCATAGCATATTGCAACTTCAGATTCCTGGGCTCAAGCAGTCCTCCAGCCTCAGCCACCAGAAGAGTTGGGACTACAGATGCATCGCCTGTATGTAGCTGTTGGCAATTTTTCCAGTTAATTTTTCTATTTTTAGTAGGGATGGGGGGTGGTCTCACTCTTCTCAGGCTGAACTTGAATTCCTGAGCTCCAGGTGATCCTCCTGCCTTGGCCTCCCAAGTGCTGGGATTGCAGGTGTAAGCCACTGCATCTGGCCCTGTGGTGCCCTTCTTATTCTTATAGCCTTGAAATTTTGGGCAGCATCATTTGGAGACGTTAAGTGAGGAATACAGAAAGTAAAAAAAATTTTTTTAGATGTTCCTCAAGAGAAAGGTTCCTTTTGCTAGGTAAACCAAGTTACCCTAGATGTTGTGGTTGAGAACTGAAGAAGTCTAAGCCTGCTTTTCTTTTTTGATGTCACTGAGACCTCTGAATTACAATTACTTGTCTTTCTGTCCCCCATGATTCTGAGCACCTTCGAGCTGGGAGAATGTCTCATTCATGTTGGCCTCCCTCATGTTTAGCATAGTGCTTAGCTCAAAGTGTTTATGAATGTACGTTGAGTTGATAGTGGAGGAAAGCTTTAAATGCATTGACTACAGACAAATGCCTGCCTAGCACATTGAATTAAGAGACATTAGCAGAAAGTGGAGATGGATGAAGAAAGGAATTTTTGTGGATAGGACATAGAGAATTTTTGTTGCCTCAAAATTTTTTGGGTAGTTGTTTTGCAGTTCCTTACATGGGAACATTTATAAGTTGTGAGTGTTAGTTTCATCTCATTAGTGTTAATTTCAATCTGATTCCAATTAATGACATTGGAAAAGGCACTGTGACCTTCTTTGTAGTGGAGACTAAAGACACCTGCCTATCCCTCTTAAATGGAGGATATCCCTCAGTAAAGGGAAGGGTTTAGGATTAGATAGGGGGTGGGGAAAGAAAGCATTGAGTCCCTTCTAGCTGGCACTCTAAAGGTGTAAAGTTGTTATTATGATAATTGCTATTGGCAAACAAGAAAAGTCTCAGACTCTTCTCTGGCTTGCTCCCCACAACCTGTCACAACCACAGACTGGGTGGATACAGACTTTAAATATTGGGGTCACCTGTACCTGTTGGCAAATGTCCCACGTGGTTTCTCTGGGTATTGTGAAGACATTACTTTTTGGTTCTTTTCCTTCTATTCATCAGCAAAGAGGGGTTTGTGGAGGTGTGCTTTTGTTTGGCAGTAGGGGAAGGGGTACCTCCATTCTCTCCCTATAACTAATAAATGTCCAGCATTCCTTAACAAGATGGCACAGTTTGGAAACTCTCACCAGGGAAGGACTGAAGACTAAGAGGTACTAGACTTTGTACAACCTCCTGCATGAGAATGGTGTTAAGCTGGGAATAAAGTAAGTAAAAATATTTTCAGAGGTTCCTCAGTCCCTGAGTATAGCTTGGATCCTCATCAGCTGATTTCCTGTCTCTATAGGGATGTGATTCCTCCCCCTTCCTTCTGGAAGAAATGGATACTTTTTCATTTCCTGTTTGATAGCATGTTTTTTGAATGCCAGGAGACACTTGGTGACAATAAATCATTTGGTGTGTGTGGGTGGGAAAGAAGCTGCTTTTGTTTTAGCAGAATGACTTTTATTTTAAGAATTCAAAGCATATATGAACCCAAGCTTCCTTATTTCCCTGGGAAAGACATAGGACCTAAGAGGATTGTTTTGAATCCCTTTCCTGGTCTGTGCCTACTTGACCTCCCATTTAGGTCAGAAAAGCTCTGTCCCTCATGGGGACTTACATGCTGTGGATTCTATTCTTGCCACATCCCCTGGTCAGCCCTTTTTGCACCTACATACACTGGGGAGCAACTATTAGTCCCGGGTGGAAGTGACACCATCCTTGGAATGGAACCTGGCAGCACCCCCCACACCTCCTCCACCGGGACGGAATGACACAGACTGGGATTGGAATCTGGCTGCCCAGATTTCCTGTTATCTGTCCTTCCCAGTAGACCCTCTGGCTTCTACTCTGGGGGTGGGCAGTGGGGTGTGGTAGGAGGTGTTAACATGCAGCACCACCTGTGGACCTGCACAGCCACTTTTGTTTTCCTGGTTAGAGTGGCCTGTCTAGTTAGGCCTGTTCCTGATCCAGCTGGAATGAGAGCACAGACTGGATGGGAGTGCAGTGGGGAGGGAGTGTAATTGCTTAGTGTTCGGGGACCTGGAGTTTGATTTTGTATCATGTTAACTATTAGATTTTTTTTAAGGGATACAGGGTGATATTTTGGTATATGTATGCAATGTGTAATAATCAAATCAAGGTAATTATCATATTCATCACCTCAAACATTTATCATTTCTTTGTGCTGAGAACATTGAAAACTGCTCTTATAGCTATTTGAAAATACAGAAGACAGTAACTTGTGGTTTACTGACAGAGTCACAAGCTGTTATCCCTGGGTAGAGTGCTATGGCCTCATAGCTCACAGCGGCTTTTCACTCTTGGGGTCAAGTGATCCTCTTGCCTAAGTTTTTCTATTTTTAGTAGAGATGGGGGTCTCGCTTTTGCTCAGGTTTGTCACAAACTCGTGAGCTCAAGATGTCCACCTGCCTTGGCTTCCCAGAGAGCTGGGATTACAGGCGTGAGCCACCATGCCCAGACTTTAACTGTTATATTTTTTTTTTTTTTTTTTTTTTTTTGAGACAGAGTCTCACTTTGTTGCCCTTGGTAGATTGATTGGTGTGGTGTCACAGCTCACACAACTTCAAACTCTTAGGCTTAAGTGATTCTCTTGCTTTAGCCTCCTGAGTAGCTGGGACCATAGGTGCCTGCCACAAAGCCTGGCTTTTTGTTGTTGTTGCAGTTGTCATTGCTGTTCCAGCTGGCGGGGCTGGGGTTTGAACCTGCCACCCTTGGTATATGGAGCCAGCACCGTACTCACTGAGCCACAGGAGCTGCCCTAACTGTTAGATTTTTAAAAATTAAAAACTTTCCACCCCTGACCTGAAGGCAATTAGATTTTTTTTTTTTTAACTCTTAGATTTTCTTCCTTTTAAATTAACTGTTAGATTTTTTTCCCCCCCTTAACCTTGGAGAAATCCTTAAAAATTCTTACAAAGAGGGAATCCCTTGGTAGGTTATGAGAAATTTCATTTTGGGGTTTTGGTAGATAATATAAACAATGTTTCCTACTTTGCTAGGGTTTTGCATGGCTAGGTAAATTGATGTGTTTGAAGTTCTTAAATATCGTCAGAGGAAGAACAACTTTATAAGTGGAATTAGGGAACATGCACCTAACATTTAACAGTAAATTCTTACTTTTACCTGTCATACCTATGATATACCTTTTCTCCTTGCTCCAGGGGTTTTCTGATGTTTCATTTCGTAATATCAGATAAATTTTCCCTCTGGTGGAAAGCAACACCTTACAGTGGAAAGGAACCCTAGATTGGATACTTACTAGCTTTATGACTTTGAATAGTCAGTCACTTAACCTCTCAACTTTGTGTGCTTTGCTTTTCTTAATTCCTTATTTGTAAAATGGTGGTGGTGATAACTATCTTACAGAGTTTTTGTAAAGATTAAATGAGTTAACATATGTAAAGCACATTGCTGGCACCATAGTAGGTATGTAATTGTAGTTTTTATTAGTAGGGGTAACAGCATGCTTTATTTTATTATGGTAAATTTATTTATTTATTTATTTATTTATTTGAGGCAGAGTCTAACTTTGTCACCCTCGGTAGAGTGCTCTGGCGTCACAGCTCACACTAAACTTCAAACTCTTGGACTCAAGCGATTCTCCTGCCTCCTACTCCCTACTACTTGGGAGTAGGAGGCAGGAGATGCACCACAATGCCTGGCCATTTTTTTTAGAGATGAGGTCTTGCTCTGGCTTTGGCTCAGGCTGGTCTCAAACTCATGACCTCAGGCAATCCACTTGCCCTGGCCTCTCAGAGTGCTAGGATTATAGGCATGAGCTACCACGCCCGACATGGTAAGTTTATTTATTTTAAATTTATTTTATTTTATGGTAAATTTGTGGTAAAATATTCATAGTAGAAAATTTACCATATTAGCTATTTATGTTATTTTTTTGTGGACAGAGTTTCACTATGCCACCCTCAGTAGCGTGTTATACCATCACAGCTCATAGCAACCTCAAACTATTGGGCTTAAGCAATTATCTTGCCTCAGCCTCCCAAGTAGCTAGGAATACAGGCTCCCGCCACAACGCCCAGCTATTTTTTTTGTTGCAGTTGTCATTGTTGTTTAGTTGGCCTGGGCCAGGTTTGAATCCCCCAGCGGGTATGTGGCTGGCACCCTAACTACTAAGCTATGGGCACGAAGTCTCTTTTAGCCATTTATAAGTTACAGTTCAGCACCATCAAGTATATTCATATTGCTGTGCAACTATCACTAGCATCCACCTCCAGAACTTCTCCATCATCCCAAACTGAAAATTCAAACTCATTACATAATAACTCCTCCTCCCTCTCCTCAGCTCTGACAACCACTATTCTGTTTTCTGTTTCTATGAATTTAACCACTCTAGGTAGTTCAGTGGAATCATGTAAATGGAATCATGCAGTGTTTGTACTTTTGTGTCTGGCTTATTTCACTTAGCATATTGTCTCAAGGTTCATCCATGTTGTAGGATATGTCAGAATTTTCTTCCTTTTTAAGACTGTGTAATATGTATATTCTAATGTATATATTAATATATGCCACATTTTATTTATTGATTCTATCAGTTGATGGACATTTGACTTGCTAATAATATGATTTTTTTTTTTTTTTTTTGAGACAAGAGTCTTAGGTAGAGTGCTATGGCGTCACAGCTCACAGCAACCTCAAGCTCTTGGGCTTAAGTGATTCTTTTGTCTCAGCCTCCCAAGTAGCTAGGACTACAGGAACCTGCCACAATGCCCAGCTATTTTTTTGTTGTAGTTGTCATTGTTGGTTAGCAGTTCCAGGTCAGGTTTGAACTTGCCAGCCCCAGTGTATGTGGCTGGCGCCCTAACCATTGAGCTACAGACACCGAGCCATAATATGATTTCTTTTGTTGTTGTTTCTTTTAATGGAGACCAAGTCTCATTTTATTTCCCAAGCTAGAGTGCTGTAGTATCAGCCTAGCTCACAACAGTCTCCAATTCCTGAGTTCAAATGATCATCCTGCCTCAGCCTCCTGAGTAGCTGGGACTACAAGGCACCTGCCACCACAACCAGCTAATTTTTTCTATTTTTAGTAGAGACAGGTCTAGCTCTTTGTCAGGCTGGTCTTGAATTCCTGAGGTGAAAGGATCTGTCCACCTTGGCCTCCCAGAGTGCCGGGGTTACAGGCATGAACCATTATTTTGTGTGTTGACTTCATCTCTCTGGGTTTTGGTTGCAGGAACTATCAATATTTTTATAGGCATGTGATAAGTGATGGATCCACTGCATAGGCCTGGCAGAACTTGAGGAAAAAAAAATTACTGCCTGGTAGCCTAATTTTTCCCAAGTTCTGTGTGCTTACAGCTTACCAGTCTTCTTTCTCTCTCTCCTTTGCTTTTAACTTTGAATGGGATTCTTGCTGTGGTGACATATCTAGACTCTTGATTTGTTCTGTATAGGTCGGGGCAGAGAGGGAATTGATAAGCATAATGAATGGATAGCTGTGTGCCAACCTGGCTTGCCAGGGTAGGGTTTGCAGGATATGTGTACATACGTATTTGCACACATGTGTATACATACAATGTATTTATAAGATGTACGAGCATATGTGTACACACATATGCATACAAATATACACACAGATATCCTGTTTTTTTCTTTTGTAATTGAGATTTTATTCATTGTGTTGAGCATCAATACAGACATTTCAATTTGTATACAATTCTTAACATACGTACCCAAAATCTAAAAAGCCATTTATTGCGATTCTTTTTTAAATAGTTACTCCAGTGAATTTCCAGATTAAAATTTGGAGGCAAATTTTCCTTAAGAGGATATCAAGTACAGCATCTTCAAATGTTGATAAGTTGTTACTTGAGTCTTACCAATTCACAATTTATTACCAGATAGGCTACATACTCAAATTTTCAGTCCTTCACGGCACATTAACAAAGTTATTAGGAGAACAGGACTGCCACAACCAAAGATGTTACAGAGTGTGCACAATTCTAACACAGAGAGCCATGATCACGGAAGTGGTTTTCTTTAGGAAACAATTCTACTAAAAAAAACCTGGGAATAGAAGTAATTTAAAATGTTCAAGATATTAAATGCAGGGCTGGGACACCATACCACCATTTAGTATGCTTTGTATTACAGGATATAAAAACTAATTCTCATCTATGGAATGTTAAGCGGACACCAAGATAGTCAACGCCTCCCATGGTTCGACATCCCACACTATTTTCTGGTTGTACCAAAAAATAAACAACCAGGGAATGATTTCCCTTCTTAAAAAAAATGCATTTACACTTAAAAAATGGGATGTGGCTTGATTCCCTCCTTAAAAATGTTTCTAGAGCTACTAAAAAAACTTACATTTGCAAAATAGTTGATAAAAATATTCCTCTGGATTATACAAGAAGGGAGACAGGGACCACTGATGAGATGTGGTGTGTGTTATTAATCAGACTTGACTTCTTTCTTTTCTGCTTCATCAGCGCTGGACTCTCCTCAGTTTTAGTTTCTTTGTTTTCTGCAGGTAAATCTTTAGTTTCTTGGTTAGCCACTTTGGCCTGCTTTCTCTTTGCTCCCCTTTCCCCTTTTTTTTTTTTTTTTTGAGACAGCCTCAAGCTGTCACCCTGGGTAGCAGCGTGCCGTGGCATTACAGCTCACAGCAACCTCCAACTCCTGGGCTTACGTGATTCTCTTGCCTCAGCCTCTGAAGTAGCTGGGACTACAGGTGCCCACCACAACACCCGGCTATTTTTTGGTTGAAGCCCTCGTTGTTTGGTGGGCGGGGCTGGATTCGAACCCACCAACTCAGGTGTATGTGACTGGTGCCTTAGCTGCTTGAGCCACAGGCGCTGAGCCTCCCCTTTTCCCTGTTGGTTGCACTTTTTTGTCTTAAGATTTCTCCTTTGCTGCTGCCTTTTTTGGCTTTATTTCCACTTTGCAGGAGCAGGTTTAGTTGACAAACTGCCTATCTCCTCTTGGGCTCTTCCTTCCTGGCGCCTTCCGCAGAGCTGACCTCCTTCAGCATCTTGATGGTGGGCAGGGAGAGCCTTTGCGAGTTGGGCTGCCTGGCCACCATCCGAGCTCCTGAGACTGGCGGTGGGGGCTGTGGGAGCAGTGGGAGAGCCAAAATATCCTATTACTGACAACTGACAGCATAAAGGAGTGGCATGTTCTTCTCTGGGTCCCCATCAACCCAGAATACAAATGTTGGAAACAGGAGTCCAGCATGATGGGGAAGGTTTGCAAGGGATTCAAAGTGGAAAGAACCTTAGCAGAAGGGCCTTCACAGCTTAGCCAGGCTCTTGCAGTGTCTACCAAAATTCTGAAGGAAGATTTCTGCCTATTGCCAGGCCCAAGTTAGACCTGGAAAAGTTCAAGAGCACAGCTTCTGCATCCTGTGTTTATGCTGGACGTGGGTGGAGAATGAAAAGCGAGGCAGCCCCTCTGGACTCCTGTATCTCTATCTGTGCACTCTCCTATATGTTTATAGTGGGGAAGGAGTGGTTTATACAGATTTATCCCGAGTCCCTTCTCTGTGCTTGAGAGGGCTGCAGGGTCATTTGGGTTTTTTGCATATGGATACAGAAACACATCACCTCAGTGTACCCCTCTTCCCAAACTGGCCTACACTTTAATTCCTTATTTCTATATCTCCAATGCCTAGATACCAGTCATGTTTCAAAAGCTATTCAGGATGATTTTTTTTTTTTTTTTTTTTTTTTTTGCTATGAATGTCATATGAGTGAATTAATTCTATATTAATTAGTGAAGATCACATTTACTATTAGTTATTATTGTATATCTACATATAACTAAAGAATTATATTTGTGCTTTGTGAAGGCCACTGTAAGAGTGGATCTAAAAGTGAATTTTTTTTTTTAGACAGAATCTTACTATGGGTAGGATGCCATGGTGTCATAACAGCTAACAGAAACTTCAAACTCATGGGCTTAAGTGATTCTCTTGCCTCAGCCTTTCAAGTAACTGGGACTATAGGCATCTGTCACAGTGCCCAGCTAATTTTCATTTTTTTAGTAGAGATGGGGGTCTTATCCTTACTCAGGCTGGTCTTGAACTTCTGAGCTCAAGTAACTCATCTGCCTAGGCTTCCCAGGTGCTAAGATTACAAGCGTGAGCCACTGCAAAGGTCTATAAATGAATTTTTTTTAAAAAGAATCTATTTTAGATTTTAGAGAAATGTAGATTAAATATGAACGACAGTAGGGGGCACTTGTATGACAGTGGAGTAAAGGCAAGTGTAAGAGAATTCAGCTTGAAATTTGAACTTTAACTTTTATTTATTTATGGGGAAGTTCATACTTTTTACTTATATTTCTTTATGTAAAACTGACAGTTGGATTTTAAACATAAAATATTTGACATGACCAATAAGTAACATTTACTCTTTGTCAACTAAAAAAGGATTTCCTTTCAAGCTTGTTCAATTTATTATTTTATTAGAGATGGAGTTTCATTATGTTGCTCAAGTTGGTCTCAAACTCTTAGCTTCTGCCTGGGTCTCCCTAGGAGCTGGGGTTATAGGAGCATGCCTCTGTGCCTGGCAAATTTATTTTTTTTACTTTCCGATGCTCTTTGGCATGTAAAAATTGCTAGATTGAAAGTACTACATAATCTCATTCAACTACAGTAATATATAAAGCTTTAAAAACATGTCTGAAAGTCTGTTAGAAGTCTTAATTTCTGTGTCAACAAATTAACACTACTCATTATGTTCTCCCTGGTATTCAGGGATCTTGTTGAAATACTTCCTTATACAAAGATGAGTGAAAACAAAACAAAAAAGCAAAACAAACATAAGTGTACCTCATATTGTATTTGAATAGAGGTCCTCACAAAACTTGAAAAATGGGTAGTGTTAGATAAGCACAGCTTTCTCTCATTTTAATAATGATATGGAAAAGTTTTTAAGGCCAAAACAATTTTTATGAACTCTATTTCTTGAATTCTAATGAGAAGCTTTGATAAAAAATAACAGTATTATTTTTAAATTGGCCTCTGTGCAAACTACATAATTGTAGGTATTCTATGTTTTATACATATGATATAGCTGGCATGCTGAAAGCGTCAGTTTCACAGATAAATACTAAAACTAATTTTAACCAACTGTTTAATCCTTTATTCTTACTTGAATTACCAAAGATGTTTTCTTCCAGGAGGAAGATGAACTGATTTTTTTAACCTTTCTTTTTCTTTTCTTTTTCTTTTTCTTTTTTTTTTTTTGAGGTAGAGCCTCAAGCTTTTGCCCTGGGTAGAGTGCTGTAGCATCACAGCTCACAGCAACCTCCAACTCCTGGGCTCAAGCGATTTTCCTACCTCTGCCTCCCAAGTAGCTGGGACTACAGGCACCTGCCACAACGCCTGGCTATTTTTTGGTTGCAGCCGTCCTTGTTTGGCGGGCCAGGCTAGATTTGAACCCACCAGCTCAGGTATATGTTGCTGGTGCCTTAGCCTCTTGAGCCACAGGCGCTGTGCCTACCTTTCTTTTTAATGTGAATCTACTTTTTTTTTTTTTTTTTGAGACAGAGTCTCACTATGTCACCCTTGGATAGACACAGCTGTGGTGTCACAGATCACAGCAACCTCAAATTCTGGGCTTAAGCAATTCTCTTGCCTCAGCCTCCCAAGTACCTGGGACTACCGCCACAACGCCCAGCTCTACTATTCTTTGTATTCCAACTGAAATGAACTAGCGCTCTTTCTATACATACCCTGGCTTTCCTACCTCCATGCCTTTGCTCATTCTGTTTCCTATGCTTGGATTTTCCTTTCACTTCTGCATCTTATTGGTGCTTCCACATCCATCTCAGATGTCACTTTTTCCAAAGCCTTTCCTCATTATCTCAGGTACAAATTCAGAAATATCTTCCTGAACTTAATTTATTGAAGAAATTAAAAGTAATAGTTTAACATTCAAATAGCCTTTAAAAAAAAAAAAATTTTTTTTTTTTTTTTTTTTTTGGAGACAGAGTCTTACTTTGTCACCCTCTGTAGAGTGCAATGGCTTCATAGCTCACAGCAACCTCAAACTCTTGGGCTTAAGTGATTCTCTTGCCTCAGCCTCCCAAGTAGCTGGGACTATAGGCGCCCACCACAATGCCTGGCTATTTTTTTTTTAGAGCTAAGTTTTCACTTTGGCTCTGGCTTGTCTTGAACTTGTGAGCTCAGGCAATCCACCTGCCTCCGCCTCCCAGAGTGCTAGGATTATAGGTGTGAGCCACCGCACCTGGCCTTACAAAATGTTTTCACATATATTAGCCATTTGAACCTCACAGATAGTTTATCACTTCTGTTTTACAGCTGAGGAAACTGAGGCTCAAGGAGGATAAATGAATTACCTGAGGTCACCTACAGTAGAACTGAATCTAAATCTTGTGACCTCAAACTCCATGTTATTTCTGCCTGACAGTGCTATATTATGATTCTTATCACTTACCTCTGTGTGTCATACTTACTTGTGTAAATGCCGTGTCTGGTGTGCTACTTTGTGCTGCCCTTAAAGAAGACAAAGTGAGTCGGCTCAGTGCTTGTGGCTCAAGTGGCTAAGATGCCAGCCACATACACCTGAGCTGGCGGGTTTGAATCCAGCCCAGGGCCCGCCGAGCAACAATGACAGCTGCAACCAAAAAATAGCTGGGTGTTGTGGCAGGCACCTGTAGTCCCAGCTACTTGGGAGGCGGAGGCAGGAGAATTGCTTTAGCCCAGGAGTTGGAGGTTGCTGTGAGCTGTGATGCCATGACACTCTACCCACGGTGACATAGTGAGACTCTGTCTAAAAAAAAAAAAAAAAAACAGGGTGAATCTCCTGTTTCCCAGGCTGGAGAACAGTGGTGTTATCATACCTCACTGCAGCCTCAAACTCCTGGGCTCAAGTGATCCTCCTACCCCTATCTGGGGTAGCCAGGATTACAGCTGTACACCACCAACTGCTAATTAAAAAACAAAATTTTTCGGGTGCCTGTGGCTCAAGGAGTACTGTGCCAACCCCATATACCAGAGGTGGAGGGTTCAAACCCAGCCCTGGCAAAAAAAAAAAAAAAAAAAAAAAATTTTTTTTTTTTTTTTGACACAGTCTCACCGTATTGCCCCAGGCTACAGTGCAGTGGCATCAGCGTAGCTGATGGCAACTTCAAACTCCTGGGCTCTAGCAATTCAATCCTCTTGCCTCAGCCTCCCAAGTAACTTGGAATTTTTAAGTTTTTTTTTTCTCGTAAAGATGGGGTTTTGCTGTGTTGTCCAGGCTTGGTCTCAAATTCCTGGCCTTAAATTATCCTCCTACCTTGACCTTCCGAGTATTAAGATTACAGGCATGAGCCACTGCACCTGGCCAATGACTTATTCTTAGTGTCCCTCACTCCCATAGCACAGAGTATTGCATATAATGAGGCGTCAATAAGTATCGTTGAAAGACTGACAATGAGTTGGGGAGATGTTGATGAATGCATGTGCCTAGCATAGTGCCTGGCACATAGATACTTACTAAATAATTGTTGAATTTAATTATAATATGGATCAAAGAGCATAGTTAGGCTTGGCATAGTGGCTCACACTTGCAATGCTAACAGTTTGGGTGGCTGAGGTGGGAAAATCACTTGAGGCCAGAAGTTCATGACCAGCCTGAGTAACATAGCAAGACCTCAACAACCTCCCTAACCCCACAAAAACCGTATAGTTAATAAGAGCTTATATGGCACTTACTAAGTGCCAGGCACTGCTATAAATGCTTTATATGAAATTAACTGATTTAATCCTTACAACTATCTCCACTTTACTGCTTTATACTTGATAAAGATAAAGAACAGGAGGGCATAGTGACTTGCCCAGGGACACGCAGCTGGTAAGCAGCAGAGCTAGCTTTCATAGTTACAGGCAACTGGTTCTAGAATACACACGTACTCAACCATTATGCCATGATCAGTTGTTAAGAATATTTTTACACTATTAAATTCCTCCTGGACTCCTCTCTGTCTTGGGTGTGGCTCCAAAGAAAAGCAGAAGCAACAGTATTGAATACACTGTAGAGTTGTGGGTCTCAAACTTGTACCTGCCTCTGAATCACCTGGAGTGCTTGTTAAAACACAGAGCTGGGTCCCACCCTTGGTGCTGATTCAGTAGATCTGGGGTGGAGCTTGAAAAGTTGTAGTTCTTTTTTTTTTTTTTTCTTTTTTTTCTTTTCTTTCTCTCTCTCTCTCTCTCTCTCTTTTTTTTTTTTTGGAGACAAAGTCTCACCCCATTGCCCTTGATAGAGTGATATGGCGTCACAGCTCACAGCAACCTTAAACTCTTGGGCTCAAGTGATTCTCTTGCTTCAGCCTCTCACGTAGCTGGGACTATAAGGTGCCACCGCAGTGTTGCTCTTGCTCAGGCTGGTCTTAAACTTCTGAGCTTAAGTAATCCACCTGTCTCAGCCTCCCAGACTGTTAGGATTACAGGCATGAGCACTGCTCTCTGCCCCAAGAAGTTGTATTTCTAACAAGTTCCCAAGAGATGAAGAGTGTGAACTCAAGCTGCGGGGGTTTGCATCTAGGCTCTGTCATTTATTAACTGAAGTTGGGCAAATTCTTGAACCTTTCTGTGCTTCAGTTCTCATTTGTAAAATGTTTTACTGATAGCACATACCTCATAGGATTCTTAGGGAGATTGAATGAAGTAATATGTGTGAAGTGCTTAAAATAGTGCTTGGTTTATAATAAATATGCAGTATTACATTAATGGTGATAAGACATATTCCTTCCTTTGTAGATTTTAAAGTCTAATTATTAGACTTAAATTTAATAAAGAATTTAACAATGGTTTGAAATCATGTGTTAGTTTATATGGTTCTGGCTCGAAAGTGCCTTAGATTTAGAGGTGAAATGTGTGTATGTTGAGGGGCAGTGGAGCATTGGAGGACCAGGAGGAGGAGAGGTACACAGTACTAGAAGATAATGGAAAGTTATACAGTCAGAGTTTAAAAGGGGATTAACAGTGGTTTTGGTTTTACTTGAACTTGGAGAACTCAAAGGAGGGAGTGGGAGAGAGAGGTGCCTGTGCTCTCTGTTTGCCAAAGAGATAATTGGCTTCTTTTCCCATTTCTCTTTCTTAGAGCTGGTATCTGGTTTGAAGGTGAAGTTCCTGGCAGTGTTTGCTTTTTGTGGGGAACAATGGCTAAGGAAGTGGTTTGCTGCTGGCTTCTGGAGCTGGGTTCTGCAGCCTTTACCCTCTGCAGCTGCCTCACATACTTTTGATTCTTGCTGAGAAAGGCAGTTGTTAGGTTTGGAAGTCTTCAGATTCCAGAGCCAGCTGGACAGCTGACCCTCTGGTAGCTATTTCCCAAAATGCTGGCCCTCTGTCACCTCATCTCCCTGGGCCCCTTCTTTTTTACTTTGAAGCAACATTCTATATTTAGTGAACTAGCCAGTTAGAGGTTGTTGGAGGTTGGAGGGGGGAAATCTCTCTGGATGGATGGAGTATTTGCCCCCAGGAACAAGATGTATCCTGTTTAAAAATTTTAATCATCAGGCACATTCAGATGACAGCTTACAGTGCTATGAAGGTACCTTTAGCAGTGTTTATTTTTGGGTGTCCTAAAGAAAATATTTGGGGGAAGGAATAGGGAGAAGTTCAGGCAACTCCATTTATGGTTGAGCAATGCTTGGTATTCTACAGAAGGGACCATATGGACATGGAGTAGAGGTTAGCATTCTAATTGTTCACCTCTTGCTCCCTTCATTTGGGGATGATTAGGGACACCTCATTAGCTATTGGAGTGGACGCTCATGAGCCTCAGCCTTACTTCCTGCATCTTCTGTCTAAGCCTACTGAGTCACTCCCTAAGAATGGCAGTAGCCAGGTTGCTGCCTGGAGCACCTGGAGTGCTCTTGGTTAATGCCCTGTTGACTGGTCTTGTCTCCAAGACACAGCTTGGGCCTCTCCAGGCCTGTTTGGAGTGATAGGCTGGGTCTTAGCTCTCCCCGTAGCTTGTTCCATAAGACGCTGACCTACTTTTCAGGGACAATTAAGTGCTTGTGAGCAAAGGAAGGCGGTGACACTAGTGAAGGTGAACCAGAGCTGAATTAAACAAACATTTGAAATTACTTTTTTCCATTTCAGTCCAGATGGAATGGCAGACCAGGCTGATGTCGGGGCAAATTCCAGATGCTTATCCAGATAGCCAATCAAGTTTTAATTCATATTCTTTCTACCAGTGTATGTTGATATAGAAGTTACCTTTCACAATTTTTGTACCCCTTGTCTTTTGGGTGACAGAAGAAGTTCTGAAAAGAACTTGGGGCTCTTAGAGTTAGTCAATCATGGATACAAACCAGCTTTTTTTTTTTTTTTTTTTGAGACATAGTCTCACTTTGTCACCCTCCATAAAGTGCTGTAGTGTCACAGCTCACAGCAACCTCAAACTCTTGAATTCTCAAGCGATTCTCTTGCTTCAGCCTCCCAAGTAGCTGGGACTACAGGTGCTCGCCACGGCGCCTGATTATTTTTAGAGACAAGGTTTTGCTCTGGCTCAGGCTGGTATCAAATTCGTGAGCTCAGGCAATCCACCCCCCTCAGCCTCCCAAAAAGTGCTAGGATTATAGGCTTTAGCCACTGGCCCAAACTAGCTTTTGATACCTTTTTTGTGTATTAAAAAGGGTGTATAAGAAGATGCACTTTTTGGTGGCAATCTCTGAAAGGATTTGAATCTCATTTTCTGTTTGTACCAGGAAAGGATAATAGCCTGGACGGGGGCCCACATCTTTAGGGAACAAAGTAAGTAGCTTGTTTAGGTTTTGTTGTCCTTTTGAGGCAAGAGCTCAAGGGTTGGATTTAGTCTTTCATTTTGTAGTGAACTCACTTTCCTACCGCTGCTTACCTTATTGGCAGATCCCAACTTCTGCTTCACTATTGAATATAATATTTTTTTTGAAGACGGAGTCTCACTATGTCACCCTCGGTAGAGTGCTATGACATCACAGCTCACAGCAACCTCAAACTCTTGG
Organism: Loris lydekkerianus; assembly: GCA_963574355.1. NCBI lineage: Eukaryota > Metazoa > Chordata > Mammalia > Primates > Lorisidae > Loris > Loris lydekkerianus. The sequence continues at coordinate 21,615 of CAUYPK010037198.1, read as the reverse complement.
GCGTAAGCGACTATCTTGCCTCAGCCTCCCAAGTAGCTGGGACTACAGTTGCCCACCACAACTGGCTATTTTTTTGTTGCTGTTGTTTAGCTGGCCTGGGCCAGGTTCGAACCTGCCACCTTTGGTGTATGTGGCTGGCGCCGTAACCACTGTGCTACGGACACCAAGCCTGAATATAATTTTTATGTTCAAATTGTTCTTAACTGTTGTACCTTACTACTGGGGGAAAGGTCCAAGGCTCTGAACAGGCCGTGACTCTTGTCCTACATTGACTGATTCCAAGCCCCTGAGGGAATTGACAAACTAGCAATTAGTCATTTGCTTAAACTTTCTTTTTTTTTTTTTCCAGCAACTCCACATCCTGGAGAACTCCCATTTTCTCCCATTGTGCCCAGAGATCCAGATCAAATCCTAAGGAAGGAAGAAGCTTAGGAGGAGAACTCTATCCTGCCACTCTCTCTTTGGAATCCTCTTCTAACTATGTGCGAGGTGTCAGCCCCTTTTGAAGAACTAATTTATATGTCAGAGCATGGCCTAGAAGTTGGCATGGTGTCAATTTTCATCTTATAGATGACTTAGTCTTTGAGGGGAAGGTATCTTAGGTGACCTGAAATTGCTCCATTCCTTCTGGAAATCTGAGTCTGGTTACAACCTCTTTTCTTCTACTTCTCCTATTCTTTTTTTTTTTTAGAGACAGAATCCTACTTTGTCACCTTTGGTAGGGTGCTATAGCATCACAGCTCACAGCAACCTCCAGCTCCTGGGCTTAGGCGATTCTCTTGCCTCAGCCTCTTGAGTAGCTGGGACTACAGGTGCCTGCCACAACGCCTGGCTATTTTTTTGTTGTAGTTTAGCTGGGGCCAAGTTCGAATCCCCCACCCTCGGTATATGAGGTCAGCACCCTCCTCACTGAGCTATAGGAACCGCCCCACTTCTTGTATTCCTTGATGCCCATGATACCTGGTCTCTGTTATTTCCTGATCTGTCAGCTCTTTTGTGGTGTCATTACTTCGTAACCTAACCTGAAGGACAGCTCTTCTACTGGCCATCTCAGGTCTTGTTTGTTCTCTCCATACCTTCCTTCCCTATCCCCAGGGCTGTACCCATGTTTGTTTTCTCCACCGAGCTACTGCATAACACTGTGCTGACTGACTCCTTCACAGATCTGTGAGCTCCAGCCACAGCTTGTCTCTCAACCCTGCCCTGAAATTGTTTTATTCTCTCTTCTAGTTGACTCCCATTCATTTTCCCTACAGCAGCTATTCCAGACTTTCACCACACTCAAACTTGCTACTCCACCCTACCTTGTAAACTCCCAACAAATCATTTAGTCTCTTACTTCCCACACTTTCACCTCTCAATTTATCTATAATCTTTTTTCTTTCTTTCTTTCTTTTTTTTTTTTTTTTTTAAGAGATGAGGTTTTTGCTCTGTCTCCCAGCTGGACTGCAGTGTTCACTGCGTGCTCAAGTAACCCTTCTACTTCAGCCTCCTAATTAGCTGGGACTATAAGCACTTGCCACCAAGGCTGGCAGATTTTTTTTTTTTTTACAGAGCCTCAAGCTATCTCCCTGGGTAGAGTGCTGTGGCATCACCGCTCACAGCAACCTCCAACTCCTGGGCTTAAGTGAGTCTCTTTCTCAGCCTCCCAAGTAGCTGGGACCATAGGCGCCCGCCACAACGCCCAGCTATTTTTTGGTTGCAGCCATCATTGTTGTTTGGTGGGCCCTGGGTGGATTCGAACCCGTCAGCTCAGGTGTATGTGGCTGGTGCCTTAGCCATTTGAGCCATAGACACTGAGCCAAAAGGACTACAGGCACATCTTACCACACATGGCTAATTTTTCCATTTTTGGTAGAGACTGGGTCTTCCTCTTGTTCAGTCTGGTGGCAAGTGATGCACCTTGGCCTTCCAGAGTGCTAGGTTATAGGTGTGAGCTACTGCATCTCGCCAAACTATTTTAACCCCAAGTCAGTTTTCTGGTAATGCAAAATGGGATTTTAAATATCTGATTTATAGAGGGTTTTTTCAGATTGGAAATCATTTATAGATCATTTAGATTCAGGTCTCTATTACTGCACTTACCACTACACTATTACCACTGTAATTCTTGCTTTTTTTTTTTTTTTAATACTTTTTTTGGGGGTCGGAGCTGGGTTTGAACCTGCCACCTCCGGCATATGGTGCCGGTGCTACCACTGTAATTCTTTGTGTCTGTTTCCCATACTATCAGTAGGCTCTGACTTATGATGATGGTTCAACTTGTAAAGTTGGGATTTCTGTGTTGCCTCAAATTCTAACTCCTGGTCTCAAGCAATCCACGGAGGCGATCCTCCTGCCTTGGGTGCTCAAAGTGCTGGGAATTTTTCTGTAATCTTTACCAGTCCTCACTTCATCTTCTTCTATTTCAGTGGTAGGTCTCTGGGCATTATACATAAAGAGGGTGCCGCAAAAATGTACATAAGTTTTAAGAAAGGAAAAACTGTATTATATTTATAATAATATATGTCAGTAACAAAAGGTAAAATATAAGTCACATTTGACTTCTGCAGTTACAAGAGGTGCTCAACATGACTAGTAGGCTCGGCGCCCATAGCTCAGTGGTTAGGGTGCCGGCCACATATTCCAGGGAGGGCAGGTTCGAACCCTGCCTGGGCGTACTAAACAACAATGACAACTGCAACAAAAAAATAGCTGGGTGTTGTAGCAGCCACCTGTAGTCCCAGCTATTTGGGAGACTGAGGCAAGAGAATCGCTCAAGCCTAAGTGAGGTTGCTATGAGCTATGATACTACGGCACTCTACCCAGGGCAACATAGTAAAACTCAAACAAAAAAAACACATAACTTGTATTTATCTCTTGTCATCAGTATATATTGAGTATTACAAATTTTTACATAGTTTTTTCCATTCTTTTTTTTTTTTTTTTTTTGAGACAGAGCCTCAAGCTTTCGCCCTGGGTAGAGTACTGTGGCATCACAGCTCACAGCAACCTCCAACTCCTGGGCTCAAGCGAGTCTCCTGCCTACACCTCCCAAATAGCTGCGACTACAGGCGCCCGCCACAATGCCAGGCTATTTCTTGGTTGTAGCCATCGTTGTTGTTTGATGGCCTGGGCTGGATTCGAACCCTCTAGCTCAGGTGTATGTGGCTGGCGCCTTAGCCGCTTGAGCCACAGGTGCCAAGCCGAGTTTTTTCCATTCTTAAGACATGGATACATTGTTTTTTTTGTACCCTCTGTATAAATTTTGTGTTCTTAGTCTCTTCCTGCCTAGTTAGTCTTTATAAATATATTCAGATTTTCTCCATCCTTTAAGTTTGTATTTTCTTTCTCTCTTTGCTTCTCCTCACTCCCCTTTACCTCTGAACTTCTTTAAGAGCCTATCTTATATTCCTTTCATCATCTTGACCCACTATAGTCAGGTTTTGTGCTCACCATCCCAATTGAAATTGCTTTTACTTGTGATTACTTACTTGGAGAAGTCAGTGGCCTTTTTTCAATTCTTGTGCTGTCTAAACTTGTCACAACATTTGATACTATTTTGACATCTTTTTTTCCCCCTTATTCTCTCTGGTATTCCAGGAGGAATTTATCTATTCTGGTGATTTAATTTATCAACTTCATCTGTTGTATACAGTGATACTCACTAATCAAAATCTCCAAATACTGTACATATAAGCTTTTCCCCTGTGGTCCAAACTTGTATTTGCAAATGACCACTGTACTTTCCCACACAAAAGTCTGTAGAAAGTCTAATATAATATATCCAAAATCGAGCTCATAATCATCCCGTTCTTTCCTTTGCCCAAACCTGCTTCTCTTTATGCCCTGTCTTAGGCACCGATTCCACCTTCCATCTCTTTGCCAAAGCTAGGAAATCAGGTTTTGTTTATTTGCTTATTTTTTTGTCTTTCTTTATTTTCCACATCTGATTGGACATTAAGTTCTGTTTGTCTAGTGCAGAAATATCTCAACAACTGTCCTTTCCTAGCTGGACCCACTGCTCTATTTTAGACCCTCATTTTCTTTGGCTTCTGCCAGCAGTCATGCCACGTATCTTCTTAAAATTTTTTTTTCCATTTCATCCCTTATTTGTGCTGTTACCTATTCCTAGAATTGTCTTTCTGCTTTATCTTCTTCACAAACTCCCATTCATACTGTAATCTTTGGTCCCAGCTCAAAACTGACTTTTTTTTTTTTAATGATGTTTCTGCTTCTTCTTCCTGCTTCTGCTGCAGGAAAAAATTTCATTTACCTTTTTATCCAAGTTCTCATGGTACTTTGTTCATCCTTTTGCAGTTATCTGTTTGTCTGGTTCCTTTGCAGGGGTACTCAAACTTTTTAAACAGGGGGCCAGTTCACTGTCCCTCAAACCGTTGGAGGACCAGATTGTAGTTTAAAGAAAAAAAAACAAACAAAAAAAAACTGTGAACAAATTCCTGTGCACACTGCACATACCTTATTTTGAAGTAAAAAAACAAAACGGGAACAAATACAATCACACCGCCTCATGTGGCCTGCGGGCCATAGTTTGAGGACCCCTGTCTGTGAGTTCAGTAAAGGCAGACTGTACCTTCTTCATCTTTGTTTCTTTGGTGCCATAACAATTGGTTGAATTGTTGGGTTGCATATAAAATTCTTATTATTTCCAGATAAAACATCTTTGAAAATCTGAACGAGCTATGCTACCCTTGCGTATTTGTTGTGGCTGCATCTCCTCTCCCCTTTTTATTTCCTAAAATGTTTATGCTTAGAGGAGGAAGATTATAAAATGGTAAACAAAAATATAAAATTAAAGTGATATAAAATCCTACCATTTATAACTGTTGTAAACATTTTGATGTTTTTTTTTTTTTCAGACATTTTCTTGTGCACATATATGTGTAATTACATATTTTACAAAATACTCTTTGTAACACGTTTTCTTACTGTATGGTCAGAATCTATCAGTGTGAAAATATGCGTCAGTATTATAACTTACATTGCTGTCAGTATTTCCTTATTCCTTTGTATTGATGAGGCATTGCACCTAAGCCAGTCTCCTATTGCATTTAGGTAATTTTGCATTGTTTGCTTTTATAAGCAATGCAATAAATACACTCATGTGTATATATTTTTGCACACCTAACTACATATTTTTTTCACATAACTTCCGCACATCTAGCCAGACAAGATCATCTTCCTGGAAGACCTTCACTCCCTCTGTCTGCCATATAAGAATCTTACCCATTGTTCACAGTCTGCCTCAAAACTCTCTAGAAAACCTTCTTTGAGGCCAGGTGCAGTGGCTCACGCCTGTAATCCCAGCACTTGGGAGGCTGAGGCAGGTGGATTGCCTGAGCTCAGGAGTTCAAGACTAGGCTGAGCAAGAGTGATCAGTGATTTTTATCTTTAAAAAATAGCCAGGTGTTGTGGTGGGCGCCTGTGGTCCCAGCTACTTGGGAGGCTGAGGCAGGAGAATTGCTTAAGCCCAAGAGTTTGAGGTTGCTGTGAGCTGTGATGCCATAGCAGGAGAATTGCTTAAGCCCAAGAGTTTGAGGTTGCTGTGAGCTGTGATGCCATAGCACTCTACCAAGGGTGACAAAGTGAGACTCTGTCTCAAAACAAAAAAAAAAAAAAAAGAAAAGAAAAAGAAAAAACCTTTGATCATCCCAGTGGGAGTTAGTTCCTAGTTTCCTAAATGCTAATAGTGATTTTTTTTCTGTATTTCTTTTATTATACTTTCTTTAATATAGAATCTTCCTTTGTTGCTTGGACTATAGTGCAGTCTTCATAGCTCACTGCAGCCTCAAACTCCTGGGCTCAAAGAATCCTCCTGCCTCAGCCTCCCAAGTAACTGGAACTACAGGTGCATGCCACCACACCCAGCTAATTAAAAAAATTTTTTTTGTGTGGAAATGTGGTTTTACTGTTTCTTAGGCTGATCTCAGAACTTTAGGGCTCAAATGATCCTTCTGTCTCAGCCTCCCAAAGTGCTAGGATTTTAGATGTCAGGCTGGTCTTGAACTCCTGAGCTCAAGGGATCTCCCACCTCCGCCTCCCACAGGCTGGTCTTGAACTCCTGAGGTCAAGGGATCTCCCACCTCTGCCTCCCAGAGTAGTAGGATTATAGGTGTGAGACACCGTGCTGGCCTCCCCCAGGATTGTTAAGAGTGGCATGTACCTGCCCTTTAGCTCTAGTCCCTTCTACTCTACTGAAATTGTATTGAGACGTTCACTAATCATCTCGTAATTGCCAGATCCAGTGGTATTTTTCCAGCTCTGATCTTCCTTAACCTTTTAGAGGTACTTAACACTGTGAAACACACTGTCCTCCTTGAAAGTTTCTCCTTCCCTAAGCTTTAGTGACCTCATTCTCTCCTGACTTCCTTTCTCATTTACAGGTTTATCTACCTTTACTGACCTTTAAATAGGTGCTTTCTAGGATTTTGTCCGTGGCTCTCTATATAGTTCTTGACTGACCTTATTCATACTCATGGCTTCAGCTGCCGTGGGACTCTGGGCCAGATTTCTTTCCTGAGCTTCAGACATTTATCTCTGAACACTGGAGGACTTCTTTTGGATATCCTAAAGGTGTCTTTTATTCAGCATGTTCCAAATGGAACTCTTTATCTTCATTCTGGCAAACCTACTTTTCTCTCTCCAATTCTTTATTTATTCCTTTATTTAAGGTACTATCTTCTACCCAGTCACAGAAGAGAGATATTTGGGAATCATTTGAGACTCCCCTTTCTGAGTTCCTCTATCCCAAATTAAATAAAACAGTGATCACATTTTGTATAATTCCATTTCAAATCTTATATATTTTCCTTTCTTTTGGTCCCAAAACTACTTTCTTAGCTCAAATTCTATTATTTCTCAATATATTGTATAACTGTAATAGTGTCCCAGTTGGTACTCCTCCCTTCTGTCTTGCTCTCTTCCTTTTCACTACTGCCAGACTGCTTTCTTTCTTTATTTCTCTCTTTCTTTTCTTTTCTTTTTTTTTTTTTTTTTTTGAGACAGAGTTTCACTATGTCACCCTCAGTAGAGTGCTGTGGTGTCTCCCCTCACAGCAACCTCAAACTCTTGGGTTTAAGTGATTCTCTTGCTTCAGCCTCCCAAGTAGCTGGGACTACAGGCGCCCACCACAACACCCGGTTATTTTTTTTTTTTTTTTTTTTTTTTTTGTTGTTGTTGTTGTCTAGCAGACCCGGGCTGGGTTTGAAGCCACCAGCCCTGGTGTATGTGGCCAGAGCCCTAACCACTGGCTGTGGGCGCTGAGCCAAGAATGCTCTTTTTAAAATTAAAATCTCTCCATAAAATCTCGTCATTCCCAAGCTTAAACTTTCTCAATGGTTTTCTATTGTCTGAGTGAAATCCGGTTTCCTTACCATGACAGGCGGTCATGTCCTGCCATCATTCTTCCAAGGTAGAGAGTTGTACCCTGGCCATATGGAATTGTTTTGAGTTCTTTAAATGCACCATGTTCTCTCATGTTTCTACTTTGTTTCTCCTCTGTCTGAAAAATTCTTATTCCCATCAGTTTAATTCTTATGTCCCTGATTCCCAGTTCAAGTGTCATTTCCTCGGGAAGCCTTACCTAGATTCCCAGGCTTCCTTTTTGCTTTGCTTCATACGCCTTTATTTGCATCAGTTGCACTATATTAACATGTTGCGTTACTTGTGTGTCTCCCTCACTGTATTTTATTTAACCTGCTTCAGTAAAGAGACTGTGAGATTTTCTTTTTTCTTTTTTTTTTGTAGTTTTTTTTTTTGCTGGGGCTGGGTTTCAACCTGCCACCTCCAGTATGTGGGCCGGCGCCCTATTCCTTTGAAACACAGGCACGCCCAAGACTTTGAGCTTTTCATCTCCATCCTTAGTGCTCTACAAATTTGGCATAGGGTAGGGAATCTGCAAATTTGGCATAGGGTAGGGAATAAAAATTGCTTGTTGAATGTATTAATGATTGAGTGGGATAGGTATGTGGTCATTGGCAGTACTGGGATCAGGATTAAGAACCTGCATTCTTTAATTTTAAACTTTTACTTTTTGACTAGTTAATATGTTAACATAATTGAATATTCAAAAAGATACACAGTGAAAAATCTTGTGCTCACCCTAGCCACCCTTTTCCTTTCACTGAAAGCAATAAATATTAACAATTTCTTGTATCTCTTTCTAGAGATGATAATGTGCATTTAGAAAATGAATTCAGCAAATATTTATTGAGTACCTTCCATGTGCCAGGTACCATACTAGGCTATGGGAATAAATGGAACAAAACAGAAAAATATCTTTTCTTTTTATGGAGCCTAAATTCTATATACAGAGGGTACCAAAAAATGTATATACATTTTATAAAAAGGGAAAAAAATGTATTCAAATTATATTAGTCCTGTTTGACTTTTGCAATTACTAGAAGTACTCAAATGTTACTTGTATTCATTTTTTCTTAATGGTATATAAGGAGTATTACAATTTTAATGCATTTTTCCCCCTTTTTTGTTTTTTTTGAGACAGAGTCACATTTTGTCACCCTCTAGAGTGCTGTAATGTCATAGCTCATGGCAACCTTGAACCCTTGGGCTCGGGCGAGCCTCTTGCCTCAGCCTCCCTAGTATCTGGGACTAAAGGCTGAGTCAGTATAATATATATAACTGCCACAATGCCCAGTTATTATTATTTTTTTTTAGAGGTGGGGTCTCACTCTTGCTCAGGCTGGTCTCTAACCTGTGAGCTTAGGCAGTCCACCCACCTTGGCCTCCCAGAGTGCTAGGATTACAGGCTTGAGCCACCATGCCTGGTCAGTTTATTTCCGTTCTTAAAATAAATGTACTTTTTTTTTTTTTTTTTGGTGCCCTCTGTATTCTTATTCCTTCATTTGAAAAAGAAAAAAACTAAGTGAGGAAATGACATATACTCTGTTCTGCATCTTTGTTTTACTTATTATGTCTTAAAAATTAATCCATATCAGCGCATAAAAACCTTATTATTGAGAACTCAAACGTATTAGCAAGAAAAGAACAAGTGATCCCATTGCAGGCTGGGAGAGAGACTTGAAGAGAAACTTCTCTTAAGCCCAAGACTTTGAGGTTGCTGTGAGCTTTGATGCCACAGCACTCTACCAAAGGCAACATAGTAAGACAATGTCTCAAAACAAAAAAAAATTAAAAGCTAAAGCAATGAATCGTCAAATTTACAAATATGCGTATCTAGCAGTTCCACATCTAAGAATCTTTCCTCAAGATATAGACATATAAAACCTCAAGTACATAAACAGATTTTTCACTGTAGCATTTTGTAATAGCAAAAGATTGGTAATACCCTGAGTGCCCATCAATAGAGAATTGGCTAAATAAATGACAGTACAGTCATACAATGGAATAATTATAAGGCTTTTCTTTTTTTATCAAATCATAGCTGTGTACATTAATGCAATCGTGGGGTACAATGTGCTGGTCTTATATACAATTTGAAATATTTTCATCAAACTGGTTAACATAGCCTTCATGGCATTTTCTTAGTTATTGTGTTAAGACATTTGTATAAATCTATGTTGCCTTTGGTAGAGTGCTGTGGCATCAAAGCTCACAGCAACCTCAAAGTCTTGGGCTTAAGTGATTCTCTTACCTCAGCCTCCCAAGTAGCTGGGACTACAGGTGCCTGCCACAACAGCTGGCTTTTAGTTTTTAATTTTATTACAAATATTTCAAGCATATAGACAAGGATAGGTAATACTATAGGAGATATGTATGTATTTACTACTCATTAAAGAGATCTGGACACCTTCATTGAGGTTTTGCCTATTAAAACCTATTCGATACTTCTAGCACTTTCTCAACACCATGATGTTCTTCTCCAGAGTTTTATCTTAGACTCAAGAGTAGTAAGTTTCTCAGAACTATACTGCCATACTGGAGTCACCACTATACATTCTGTCTTGGACTTTCTTTTAAAATAGAACCTCTTTATTAGCAAAAGGCAGCTTTAGAGGCAAATTCCATTATGCTATTTTTAGTGTCTGGAATCTTACTTCTCAAAAAATGTTTATTTTGTCTCCTTCCTCTGCTCATAAGCAAAAAAGAATGCTATCAGAAGTTGGTGGCTGTATTTCTGGAGACATGTTTGGTTTGTTGGCAGAGGAGCCCAGGTGGATTAAGCCAGCAAGCATTTTTCTCCCCCTAGGTTTGTTAGAATAAATGAAAGTGGTTCTCCTAAGCAGGCACCTACCTTTAGCTGACTTGGAGGTACAGCTATATCCTCTGGGTCCAGACAGAGTTGGTGAGAGAAACTTTTTTTTTTTTTTTTTTTGAGATAGATTCTCATTTGTTGCCCTGGGTAGAGTGCAGTGGTGTCATCATAGCTCACTGCAACAATCAAACTCCTGGGCTCAAGCAATGCTCTTTTTTTTGGAAGACAGAGTTGTAAGCTGTTGCTCTGGGTAAGGTGCCTTGCTGTCATAGCTCACAGCAACCTCCACTCTTGGGCTCATGCGATCTTCTTGCCTCAGCTTTTCTATTTTTAGTAGAGACGGGGGTCTCACTTTTTGCTCGGGCTGGTCTAGAACTAGTGAGTTCAAGCAATCCACCTGCCTTGGCCTTCCAGAGTGCTAGGGTTATAAGCGTGAGCCACTGCGTCTTGCCTCAGCCTCTCAAGTAGCTGGGACTACAGGCACCTGCCACATTGCACATCCACTAATTTTTCTAATAGAGAAGTCTCTCTCTTGCTCAGGTTGGTCTTTAACTTCTGAGCTAAAGCGCACTATCCTTCCACCTTGGCCTGCCAGAATCCTAGGATTTCGGGTGTGAGCCACCATGCCAGGACCAGAGGCACTTCTTGGAGGAGACGTTGGTAAGGAGCTCTTGGGAAGCTGTTGACTCTGTTACATCTGGATGCTGTGGCTATTTCAGTATGTTTTTATTGCAACAACCCCTCCACCCCACCCCCATCTCTATTGGAGTTCTATAACTTTGTTCCAGTGGTAGGGGACTCTTGTCTCTAATCTTTTTCTTAGGTCTTCAGAATGCCTAGTAGTGAGGCTTTGAGGATATTTTGGGATCTTATAATCTGAGAGGGAAACCTTAGTCTCTGGTGGTGCTAGAATTTGAGGTCGTAAAGGTACAGAATCATCCTAAAATTAGTTATTTTTGCCTTTCTTCCCAATTGCTCAGTTCTTTTTACCTCATTTGGTCTTGTAGTATTATACCACCACCATAGAGAGAAAAGAACTTAAAGAATTCAACCATTTCTTCATGGACTACACAGACAAAAAGAAAAGGCTCGAGGAGAATGAGCTGATTTGAGGGTCTATGGCCTACAACCACGGTCATTTTAAGCTCATTGTCAGATTCTGTAGCACAGGTCTAATGCCCATCAGGTACCCCCTTAGGCCTGAGATAGGCACAGGGTGTTAGAGCTCCTTGCGCCCTTTTTGCCAGACCTGCACTTAGTTCCTTTTAAAACCTCCCTTAATCTTGCCATTTAAGTCCTTGTAAGCATGAGTCTTGCTTGACTTTTGCCTCCTGTTCTCAGCCATGCAGTGGCAGCTTTGGCCCTGGGGACAACCCTTTCTTCAGATGGTAAACTCATTTTCTCTCCAGCAGACCAGAGGAACAAGGTGTAATTCAACCCTTCTTTTCATCAGACACTGCTGCCAGGGGGAAACAATGAAGAAAGTGATCTTTGTTGCTCCCTGAATAGGACTCTGAACCTGGCACCTGCTTTTGTTACTGCTTCTTAAGTCACTGGAGATATTTTTGCTATCTTCCTGGGTTAGCAGCTGCTTTAGGGTAATAGTGACAACTGGCTATCACGGTGTCAGTTCTGTGTCAAAAGAAAATTGATGTATTTATAGGTGGGAAGCTGCCCTTTGTGTCTCTAAACCACTTGTCTTCAGGGTTCATCTGGAGAAGTAGAAGTTGGAAGTTCAGCTATGCCCTTAGCTTGCTGACCCCATGGCCCTTATATTCTCTGAATCTGAAGAGACACCCGCTATTTCTCCCATCGAAGTAATAACAAGTCCTGGGCCTATTTAGCTTCTGAGATTAGATGAGACTGCGAGTATTCTGGGTGGTATGGTCGTAGATGAAACACTCTCATTTATTTTTCCTCCTGTTCTCTTTCTCATTAGACTTTCAGTTCTATCTGTGTTCCAGCACCTATGTCAGCACCTGGTAAGCATGCAACAAATATATGTGGAATGAATAATTGAATGAATTTTTTAATCTGGTTGTCCAGGTATAGTTTCATAAACACTGATATGTGGCTGTTCTGTGGGAGAGGGACTTTGTTTTTTAGAAGGATTGCTGTAAAGAAATCATGGAGAGTAGGTGGGATGAGGTGGCTCATGCCTGTAATCCTAGCACTCTAGGAGGCTGAGGTGGATGGATTGTTTGAGCTTACAGGTTTGAGACCAGCCTTAGCCAGAGCAAGACTTCGTCTCTAAAAATAGCCAGGCGTTGTGGTAGCAGGTACCTATAGTCCCAGCTACTTGGGAGGCTGAGGCAAGAGAATCACTTGAGCCCGAGAGTTTGAGGTTGCTGTGAGCTATGACGCCATGGCACTCTCCCAAGGGCAACAAAGTGAGACTGTCTCAAAAGAAAAAAAAAAAAGAAATTTCGGAAAAGGTTGATTTCTAGAGGCGCTTTGGAAATCTATAGGAGCTCCTCATTGGTCTAGATCAGGGTTTTTTCTCCTCATTGGTCTAGATCAGGGTTTTTCAATCTCCTGGCACACTTGAACCTATAGTTAAACTTCCACAGCACACTTAAATTATGTTGATCAAAATGAATATACTTACTGTGCTTTGAACTTCTTTTGAAAATAATTTAATTAATAACCTTTAAAAATTTTTGCGGTGCACCAGTTGAAAATTACTGGTCTAAGTCCTTCTCCTTGATTGTAACTCTCTGCTGGCGGACTTGCCATCCTGTTTTAGGAGCAGTCTCCTGAACTTGAATCAGGCCTTCATGTCACCTGGACTTTGTTCCAGAGCAGAACAAGGGATTCCTTCCTAACAGTCATCCTGTCACTATAGACTCAGAAGTCCTTAAGACATCTCATGCACTGACATCGGGACTTCCGCATCTGGCTGCTTTCAGTCAAGCTCCACTCAGCTCTTAGGTGTCTGTGCCACTGTTAGGGCTGTTGGAGAGAGCAGGGCTTTTTTCCTCCTTTGTCAGCAGCTGGCTCGAGTGTCTATTAGACTGCCAGACATTTGCCCTGTCTGTGTCTGGAACTTAAGGCAGAATCTCTTTTACCATTTGAGGTTACATCTCACTGTTCACCTTTGTGGGACCAATTATAGGATAAAAGATGAACAGTCATGAAGAGCATGTGGAGATTATTGGACTATGGTGATTTGAAATGCTCTGATTATGAGGAATGGTCCCTGGTCTCTAAGAATGCACTGGGGTCCAGACCATTGCCACTACCGCCCCCCTTCCTACGAGCCTCAACTTGGGACCATCACTCATCCTATAATCCCAAACATCCTTCTTTTTGTTTAATTTTTATCTGATAAAACGTTACCAAACATTTTAATGATGAAACACACAGAGGAAATGACAAACTAGCATGTGTTCTCTTTTAAATGCACTTAGTTCAAGTGGCTATTTTGAGAGTCAGTTGTTCCTGCTGTCAGACTGCTGTTGTCTGGTCTGCTTTCCTCCTTTGGGCGGGAGGAGTCCCGGAATAGGCACTATAGTAAAAGGACCCAGCTCTTCTCTGGCTGATGGATCATTTCTTTACACCTCATTCTTTTTAGCGCTTTTATTCAGATTTCACTACTTTCATTGCTTTCAGGCCATGACATAGAAGAGGTCTTAGAGGTTCTTTCCCTGAGGTTCATTGATCCCTTTCTATTTGTAAACAAAAGTTTACAGGTAGGTAAATAGTGTCCTTTTAAGGAAGAGTGTCTTTAATTTTAATCAGATTCTCACTGGAGTTTGTGGTACAAAAATTGTTCAGATTCTTAATGGTGTCTGAGAACTTAAAAAAAAAAAAAGAAAGAAAGAAAAATAGGCTGGGCCCAGTGCTCACACCTGTAATGGTAGCACTCTGGGAAGCTGAGGCAGGCGGATTGCTTGAGTTCAGGAGTTTGAGACCAGTCTGAGCAAGAGTGATACTCCAACTCTACTAAAAATAGGAAAAAAAAAAACAAGAAAAGAAAAAATATAAAGAAAAAGGGTTAAGAACTAGTGGCTTAAAAAAAAAAAAAAAAGAATTTGGGGGTCCTACTCACATGGCTAGATAGTGTTAAAATTGGATCTTGAGATAGACTCTGAAATCCAGGTATGACTGTATAACCAAAGTTCTTTCCACTGTACTCTTTTATCCATAGTATTCTTGGGAAAGTATGTGGAATAACTTCAGGGAAAGAGATACACATGATCTGAACTATCATTTAATGTTTGCTTTTTTGAGTCCATAGCCTTATTTCCCTGAGGCAGATCATGTAGCTGATGTGTTGGGCTAGATGACCCTAAAAGATATTAATAATAGTGCATTGTAGAATCTATATTTGTTTTTTTTTTTAAACTGTATCTTACTATTTAACTTATGCTCTTTAAAGATTACTTTTTTTTTTTTTTTTTTTGAGACAGTGTCTCTGTTGCCCAGGCTAGAGTTGCTGTGGCCTCAGCCTAGCTCACAGCAATCTCATACTCCTGGATTCAAGTAATCCTCCTGTCTCAGCCTCCTGAGTAGCTGGGACCCACCCACCACAATACCCAGCTAATTTATTTATTTATTTATTTTTATTTTTTATTTTTTGCAGTTTTTGGCCGGGGCTGGGTTTGAACCCGCCACCTCCAGCATATGGGGCTGGTGCCCTACTCCTTTCAGCCGCAGGCACCACCCATTATTATTTATTTTTTAGTAGAGATGAGGTCTCATTCTTGCTCAGGTTGGTCTAGAACTCCTGAGCTGAAGCAATCTTCCTGCCTCAGCCTCCCAGAGTGCTAGGATTATAGGCGTGAGTCACAGTGCCTGGCCTAAACTTCTTTTTAATTTGTCTTGCCCATAAAGTTGTTTCTTGAAGGACATGTACAGTATTTTGTGTTCCCCCTTTATTCTTAATACTGAGATCTGCACGGAGTAGCTGGCTATTTTCTTGGCACTGTTGAGTGACTGGTAGCGTTGGAAGGCACAAAAACTTGGGTTGGTTATTTTTATTATTTTCCTCTTTCCTTTATCTCAGCAGCTGTTAAAATTATTTAGCCTAATCTTTCCAAGTGGGCATACTCCCTTTTGTCTTTGTTTTCACAATGCTACTTGCACAGTTTTTCTACCTGTATCCAACCTGTATAATTGGGAGTTTTACAGAACACGTGTTTGGTGCTGTGTGAATTCTTCCCTAGGTTGCTGACTGGCATCCCATGAGCCAGGTTGTCGGAGAAACCAGTCCTTGGCAGAGAGTGGGGCGCTGGGTAGGGTGGGTTGGGTGTTTCTCTCTTACGAGGGGTTGTTCAGTTGTTCAGCTGAATCAGTTTGTTGTTCCTGAGTTTCTGGCATGCCAAGGCTTTCATGGTACGAGGAACAAGAATATCAGCTTCAGATTTGAAAACATGGATTCTTTCCATGCTATCTCATTGGTTTGATGTGTAACTTTTGGGCAGATGACTTAAGCTCTTTTCTTTCTTTCTTTTTTTTTTTTTTTTGTTGAGACAGTCTCACTATGTTGCCCTGGGTAGCGTGCTGTGGCATCACAGCTCACAGCAACCTCAAACTCTTGGGCTTCAGCGATTCTCTTGCCTCAGCCTCCCAAGTAGCTGGGATTACAGGTGCCCACCATAACACCTGTCTATTTTTGTTGTTGTTGCAGTTGTCATTGTTGTTTAGCTGGCCCAGGCCAGTTTTGAACCCACCACCTTCAGTGTATGTGGCTGGCACCGTGACCACTGTGCTACAGGCACCGTTTTTTCATCTGTAAATGAAAGGTTACAGTTATTTTCATAAAGTATAACAATACAGGTGAACCACTTTGAGTTTCTTATAAGAATGAGGCTATAGAAATTTCAGGGATTTTCCTCTAATGAGGGAAGCTTATCCTAAGAAGACTATTGGGGTGGTCATATTTTTGAGGTTAACAGAATAGAATGAAATTTATAGCAGCTCCAGACATATTAAAGCAATTAGAAGAAAATCATCTAAGTAAAATAGTATCCTGGAGTGGGGGGACATGTGGATGATGCCTCAGCTACATTTTCTCCCCACTTACCTATGAGGAAAGTCCTGCCTCCTTGAATTGTTGTGCTTTTAGTATTTAGGGAATGTGCTTGACAGTTTCTGCTTCTTTCCTCTCCCTGCCTTGGACTGCGTCAATATGTAGTATGTCCTCTGTCATGTGGCTGTTTTCTAAACATGACTGCTGTAAGGAGTGTGCAGAGTGTTGTTTATTTTGTTAAGCCTGTCCCATTGCCATGTGATATTTGCCCAAGAGCTCCTGTTGTGGTCTTATTCTTGTGGTGAGTGTGGCCCTTTAAAGATTTTGTTCTCAAATGTTAAATGAACCCTTGACTGGTCTCCTGAAACACGTTTAAGTTTCTCTTCCTAGAGTTTAAGCAGGAGGAGCAGTAATCCCAGAGGAGCCTGGGCTAGGGTCTAAGAGAAGGTGGCAGATGATAGGCAGGGGCTGTCCTGTGGCTCATTTTCACAAAGGAGGGGCTGGCCTCTTCTGGGGAGGTATTTCCGCTCCTGCAACAAATGAGGGCACACAAAGGGCTGTAATGTAATGAGGCCTCTTTGGTGACGTCACTTGTAAATATGGTCAAAGTCCAGTTCTTGGGGGCGAGCAGAAGCGGGTGTAGAGATCAGTTGGTTTGTACGCTTTCACTTCTCAGCTGTCACTGCGCCATGGTGCCTCCTTCCAGCCACTGAACCACTCAACTAATACAGCTGGGCTGGGGCATGAACGCTTACAAGTACCAGAAGTTCCTGGAGGGACTTAACAACCTGAGAGGTATTAAAAGGCTTCAGTCTTCCTGTCTTTTAACCTGGCTGATTGTGTGAATACTTACTGTGGTGTCCATTATGTAAAGTCTTTACTTTCCATCCAGCTACTTAGAGGCTTAGAAAGCCCTCCTACTTTGAGCTGGCCTTTTTTTTTTTTTTCCCCCAAATGTATTTAGGCAGTTAAAACATAGAAGGGAAAGAGTTTATAAAGGCAGTCTCCTAAGTGAGCCACAGAGGATTCCCTCAGGTACTTCAGCAGCTGCCTGTTCCCTAGCAGAATGGGCAGCTAAGAAATTTACATTTCCCTTGTTCTTTTGGGCTAAGAGCTAAGGCACTCCCAGTTTTCTTGAGGTGGGCAGTCAGTGTGGGTCGAGGGCTCTTGTCTTAGGGCCCTGTAGCCTCACCTAGGTGTAGCTAGGTTTCTGGGGCCGGGTTTTCTCGTTGCCTGTGTCTACAGTGAGTCAGAGTCTCATCTGGAGAGCGCAGGGAGTAGGGAGGGAGGTGGAGGGAGGAATGCAGGTTGATGGGGTAGATGCCTTTGGAAAGGGTAAATCAGTGACTTTGAAGGAGGCAGCTTTTCATTAAAATTATATTCAAAGGAAACAGTGTTTTCTTTGCAAACTCTTTACTGACCAGAGGTGAAAAGAGTGCACTCAGATTCTTTTTGGACATTATTGAGGAAAATGAATGAAATCTTTTTACTTCCCCTTCTCTAATTAGTAGTTGGTTTTATTTCCATCTGCAAATGAGGATGTTCAAACTGCAACTCTTTGATCAGCAGTCAAGAGTTCTGGACCAAGAGCAAATATGGAGTGTGGAGAGAGTGGGAGGAGGAAGAGGGAGGAAAGGGGTAAAATGGTTTTTTTGGGATGAGGAAAGTGACAGACAGGGTGTGGGCAGGATATCTGGACTCTGTTCCGGCTAAGATGTATATTTTACTTACTTTCTCTATCCATTGAAGAACTCAGACTCTAAGAAGACTCTGTGAAGATCTGTATATGCTTTAAGGGGATATGCACCATAAAGTCTTGTTCTGTTGCTCTCTGTCTCCTGCCCTTCCAACCCCCTGCTGAGTTTCTGACAGCTGGAACCAATCCCTTTTATGTTCGGGACTCTGCAAACTCATAATATAGGTCTCTCTCTTTTTTTAAATTCTTAAATTATAGGTGTGTACAGTAATGCAATCATGGGGTACAATGTGCTGGTTTTATATACAGTTTGAACTGTTTTCATCAAACTGCATGGTATTTTCTTAGTTATTGTGTTAAGACATTTATATTCTACACCTAGTGAATTTCACATGTACCCTTGTAAGATGCACCGTAGGTGAGGTCCCACCAATTACTCTCTATAATATAGGTCTTAACAAGAATGTGCAACATTAACTATTGCTCTAACTTCCCACGTTTTGAGAGGGCAGAAAGGGACATAGTGAAGAGATTAGGGTGGTGTTTCTCTGCAGCTATTCCAGTTCTTTTTTTTTTTTGAGTCAGAGCCTCAAGCTATCGCCCTGGGTTGAGTGCTGTGGCATCATGGCTCACGGCAACCTCCAACTCTTGGGCTCAAGTGATTCTGCCTCTGCCGCCCAAGTAGCTGGAACTGCAGGTGCCCGCCACAATGCCCAGCTTTTTTTTTTTTTTTTTTGGTTGAAGCCATCATTGTTGTTTGGTGGGCATGCGCTGGATTCAAACCCACCAGCTCAGGTGTATGTGGCTGGCGCCTTAGCTGCTTGAGCCACAGGCACTGAGCCAGCTATTCCAGTTCTTGTGCCCTGTAGGAGATTGGGTGAAGAGAGGTGCTAGAATGTACCCTTGTCCCATATAAGAGCTCTCCTTTCTTTTCCTGTTTCCTGTCTTTGGGATCCTTCTGTATTACTGGGCATAATGCCTACCCAACAGCAGGAGCCTTTTCTCCATCCTCTGTTTACAGAACTTGTTGCAGAATTATGAAACTCAATTGATCTGCATATTCCTTCAGTAGAAAAAGAGGCTCAGAGTAGGAATCCCAGGCTTCTCCTTGGACGTTGAGCTCATTGGTGTTGTTTTATTCCCTGTCCTTAGTGTAATTCTTCTGATAAAAGCTGCCAAGGCTTTCTGAAGATGGGCAGGTGGTAGATGGAAATGATAGGAGATTTACCTATTTGTAGATTTGGAGAACATTTTTCTTTTTGGGTCTGCTTTGTATGGAGGGTTTAGATGAGCAGTTGACCAGACTAGGATGGCCGTGGCCTATGTGAATCAGGTTTAGCAGTGACCCGAGTAGATTCCTGAGGTTCTCAGGAGACCACACCATTCATAACTCTCCTTCTGTATGTGTTAGAAACAAAGTGCAGGTGTGACTGGTAGTGGGGTCCCTTCTTGTTTTCCTTCTGTAAAATACGCATGTAGGGAGGAGTACTTTTTTATTTTATATATAAGAATTATTTGGTTCCCAGTTTCCTCTAATGCTCCTGACTTTCTCAGTGGGACTATTGGAATAAGCAGCTCTTGGCTTTATCTTCTTGGGGATGTAGAGGTTTGAAGTTGCAGCCTAGGAAAGGTTAGTTCACTTTTTGAAAGAGTTCATGTTGAAACCAGCATGGCAATCCTGTGTTTTCATGGCCACCTATAAGGTGTTTTCTTTCTCCTTCCTTTTCCCTCTTGGTTCGAGGAGTGAGGAATAATAGATGTACCTGTCATAGGGAGTGTCCTTTGTGAGGCTGAAATCAGAAGAGAAAAGACCACAACAGTAGCCTGGAAATAGCTCCCACTCCACTCTCCTCATGCCAGATTCTGTGTATGTGTATACATGTGTACAGGGTGGCCGTGAAGTTCCTGCGCAATTTAAATTAGCTAACTATTCTATGGCCACCCTGTATACCTATATGCACACACACATATATACACACCTACACATACACTTAGTTTAGTGTCTGAAATGTCAGAATTCACCAAACATTAGTTCTACCTCTTCTTGCCCCCTCCTCTCCCAGAGACATTCTTTGGATCACAGTGAGTCCTTGTGCCTGCTTCGGTCCAGGCTGAGCTAGCTGAGGAGTTGTAGTCCTAATCACCCACTCACATGTTTGGCTCCAGGTCTTACTTGTTCTCTCATAGGACAGTTGTGATGGTTGAGACCAGTAAGTGTTAGTTACAGATTGGGCACTGTTGCGAGCATTTTTACATGTATTAATCCATGTACTGCCTTTTTTTTTTTTTTTTTTTTTTTTTTTTTGAGACACAGTCTCACTTTGTCGCCCTTGGTAGGTTTAAGTGATTCTCTTGCCTTAGCCTCCAGGTAGCTGGGACTACAGACGCCTGTCACAATACCTGGCTCTTTTTAGAGACGAGGTCTTGCTCTGGCTCAGGCTGGTCTCGAATTAGTGAGCTCAGGCAATATACCTGCCTTGGCTTTCCAAGTGCTAGGATTAAAGGCGTGAGCCACCATGCCTGGCTGATTAACCATACATTTTGTGTTTTTTGATTTTAACTCTTCTTCATAAGAAACGTCACAATAATTTCATAGTCATATGTAATTTTTGGACAAAAGATGATGTTACCTAAAACAAAATTAAATCCAATTTCAAAAAACAATGGAAAGATGATGCTACGGGTCTTAGGCAGTTCCAAAGGAGGGGTTCCAGGAGCAAGAGTGTTGAATAAATGAAAAAGGTAGCTGAGAAGGAACACGGTCCTTTTGGTTTTGTTAGTTCTGGTCTGTCAAATCATGCTTTTCATCATTTTTGCATATGTTCTTAGGCTGCCATTGAGAAGCCTATCCCTTGTTGCCATGTGGGCAGGTAGGACAGGCCCTCACACCCCAGCATGTCCTCCTTAAAGAGCAGACTTTCTAATGTGGCTAATTAAGAACTGCTGAAAAAACTTAGATTTCTTTTTTCTGAGTTTAATTAGATGTACTATATTGTCTGTAAAGAAAGCATGGAAAAATGAAAAAATAACCACAAAAAAATGCTACAACTCACACATTACTATGTCCATAGTTTATTGTATTTTCATCTATTCTTTTTCTACCCATATGTATGAGTAGTTTTTATGTATTTTTTCTTATTGTAATGTTGTTTTCTATCTTGCTTTTTATTTTGTGAGTATTCTTCATGGCTTTTTGTAGCTACAACATGGTTATTAACAGCTGTGTGGAATTCTATCACATGGTAGGGTCATTTTTAACATTCCCCAATTGTGGGACATGTACATATTTCTGATTTTTCTTTTCTCTTTTTTTTTTTTTTTTTTTAATTATTATTATTATTTTATTATTATTATAGATAAAAATATGCACCATAGATGTGGCCCAACCCATCGCCCTCCCTCCACCCAAACCTCCCCCCCCCCCTTCCCCTTCCTTGGTCCTTTCCTCATACTCTTGTGGTATAGTTGGGTTATAGCCTTCATGTGAAAGCTATAGTTTACCTTCATAGTAGGGCTGAGTACATTGGGTACTTTTTCTTCCATTCCTGGGATACTTTGCTAAGGAGAATATGTTCCAGCTCCATCCATGTAAACCTGGAAGAGGTAAAATCTCCATCTTTCTTTACGGCTGCATAGTCTGCCCTGGTATACTTGTACCACAGTTTGCTAGTCCATTCGTGGGTCGATGGGCACTTGGGCTTCTTCCATGACTTAGCAATTATGAATTGGGCTGCAATAAACATTCTGGTACAGATGTCTTTGTTATATTGT
>CAUYPK010037197.1:0-24847 GCA_963574355.1 Loris lydekkerianus | reverse complement strand
ACCATTTATTGAATAGGGAGTCTTTCCCCCAAGGTATGTTCTTGTTTGGTTTATCGAAGATTAGGTGGTTGTAAGATGTTAGTTTCATTTCTTGGTTTTCTATTCGATTCTAAGTGTCTATGTCTCTATTTTTGTGCCAGTACCATGCTGTCTTGACCACTATGGCTTTGTAGTACAGCCTAAAATCTGGTACGCTGATGCCCTCAGCTTTATTTTTATTACTAAGAACTGCCTTAGCTATGCAGGTTTTTTTCTAGTTCCATACAAAACACAGAATCATTTTTTCCAAATCTTGAAAGTACGATGTTGGTATTTTGATAGGAATGGCATTGAGTAGGTAGATTGCTTTGGGAAGAATAGACATTTTAACAATGTTGATTCTTCTCATCCATGAGCATGGTGCATTCTTCCATTTGTTAATATCCTCTGCTATTTCTTTCCTGAGGATTTCATAATTTTTTTATAGACATCCTTCACCTCCTTCGTTAGGTATATTCCTAGGTATTTCATTTTCTTTGAAACTATGGTGGAGGGAGTTGAGTCATTAATTAGCTTCTCATCTTCACTGTTATTTTTTTTAATAGAAAACTACTTGGCATTTTAATCTTAAGAAGAAATATCAATCCTGTGAAATAGAATTGCAATTTTAATAAAGAAATAACAAGATGTGGAAAAAAAGAAAATGTGATGAAATGAAGATGAGTAAGAAAAAGAAAAGTTGCAAGTGAATTAAAAATGCTATAGTGAAATTAAAACCATTAGAGAAGCAATAAAAGACAAAATTAACTTAGAAAACGTAGAAGAGGTAATGTGCATAGTCAAATGAGAGGATGCAAAGAGCGTTTAGGGAGAAGAGTAATGAATGAGAGAAAAGAGAAATAATGGGATGAAGATAAAATATTTTTTAAAGAATAATAGATATAACTTTAAAATGTGTTGAAACAAATCAAAGTAAAGAGTAATAAATGAAGGAAATGTCCCTGAAAGAGAGGCAATGTCAGTCTTTGGGGCTCCAGCTCTGGGTAGTTCTCTCTGATTTTCCACTTTCTTTCAGACATGCTAAATTCACCTACACACACGTTAATACATTCTATTATCTTTTCATTATAGCATCACACAGTATTTGAGATAATAGAGTATCTTATGTTTCTTGCACTCCAAGACCCTTTCCGTAAAAATACTGACAGTGGAGAAGATAGTTACATTTTTTCTTTAACTTCTCCTCTCTAGGTCAGACACCAGAAATCCATTTAATTTTTCTTCAAATAATCCGTTTTTCCATGGAGATAATCACCTCTGATACCCCTCTATGCTAACACAACATTCTTTTGTGAGAGATGATTACCTAAATTGAGTGTCTGATACAAAATAGTCCATGTTGCTTCTATTTCTCCATAATTTCTCTTTTAATATGTTTGCTGTTACATATTTATATTTCAGAAATCAGAATAAATATGAGTACTTATAGAAGATGGCAGTGGAATATCCTTATTTAAACATTATGGTAGAATACATGTAACAAAATTTACAATTTTAACCATTTTTAAGTGTATAGTTCTATGTCATTAAGTACATTCACTTTTTTGGTGCTACCATAGATGGAGAATCATCTATAGAACTTTATTCATGTTCCAAAACTGAAACTCGGTGGCTATTAAACAAATACTTCCACTGTGCTTCATCTCCAGCCCAGAAAGTCACTTTCCAGTGTTGATGTTTAATAAATTTGACTATGCTGGATAACTCCCATAAGTGGAATCATACAGTATTTATCTTTTTGTGACTTCTTTTTGCTAAATACACTGTCTTCAAGGTTTATCTGTGTTGTAGCATGTGACAAAATTTTCTTATTGCTAAATGATTATCCACTGTATGAATATGTCACATTTTGTTTATCCATTAGTCTCTCTGTGGACCTTGTGTTGTTTCCATCTTTTGACAATTTTGAATAATGTTCTTATGAACATGGGTGGCCAAATATCTTTTCAAGTCCCTGTTTTCTATTCTTTTGGATATATATATACCCCAGAGTGGAGTTGGCAGATCATGTGGTGACTTAACGTTTAATGTTTTAAAAAACTGTCATATTGCCACTGTTTTCTGTAGTGACTATACCAGTTCACCAAAAACATGGGTTCTGGTTTGTCCACATCCTGGAAGATATTTAGATACATTTCTTTTCTCTTGATGAACTGATAATGGGTTGAACAACTGAGTAAGGGCTAGAGATCTTTAAAGTCTTTGTGGGAAAATAATCCTCACAACTCCAACAAGAGTACAGCCATTTTGGGAAACAGCAGGTGAGAAAAAAACAGGCCAGAAACCACCTGTATAATCACAGCAAACCCCCTCTGCACCCAACACCACCACCAAGGCTTCAAGACCACTGGAAACAACAGAAGAGTAATTTTTACTCTGGCTCAGCTGGCAATCAGTTAAAGGAGAAACTCCTAGATTTGCCCTTTGTGCAGAAATTAGTCCCTCTGCAGAAGGTATGAGTCCCCCTAGAGGCCCCCTCCCACATTCCAATCCTACTGATAAGGAGTAATAAAAGCTTCTTGAAACTGTGAAAGCTGAGCTGGCTTCTGGTCAGACTTCACTCTGCTGGTCTCTCCTTTCTCTGCTAACAAAGCCTTCCTAATCTCTGGACAGGCCTTCTCCTTTTCTTAGGGACCCTTTCCCTGACTTTACCTCTTATCTTCCTCTTTCCTATCATCTGTGATACATTTCCTTGAAGCAATAACTTACTGAAAATTTCTCTGCTTGCCCAAAAGAGTTAATCAAATGTTTGTCAATACATGACTTTCTTTTGAAGCAGTGATCCCCAACCTTTTTAGCACCAGAGACCTATTTTATGGAAGGCAATTTTTCCATGTACTGGGAGGTGTGGGGGACGATTTTGGTATGAGTCTGCAAGGGGTTGATTTATTTTGGTCTCTGTGCTTATGCTAATCTGTAATTGCAGCCTCTTCCTGGTGCTAGCATTACTACCTCTGCTGTACGGCAGATCATCAGGCCTTAGAAGGAGTGAGCAAGCCAGATCCCTCACATATGCAGTTTTCAGTAGGGTGAATTCTCCTATGAGAATCTAATGCTGCTACTGATGTAACAGGAGCTAGAGCTCAGGCGGTGATGCTCCTGATGGGGAGCTTCCCACCTCCTGCTTGAGGCCAGTTCCTAACAGGTCAAGGACCAACCAGTACCAGCCCATGGCCTGAGGGTTGAGAACTACAGTCTTAAAAGATCACATGTCAAATTTGATCTTTCAATACCTGTACCTACAAGTGTATTGTTGGATGCATGTGTCCCCATGTTTTGATGTTAACACTATGAAAACAAAATGTCTCGAGGATGGAGAGAGCATTGCATGTATTTGGTGTTGGTGTATTGAAATTGCATCACAGATAGAAGGATTTGGTTTTGAATGAATTCCACAGAAACAGATCCAGCTATGAAGACTTGTGTCCAAGTGGTTTTTTATGAAGTGTTCCCCAGAGAAACAATTAGGGGAAGGAGATGGGGGGAAAAGAAAGGGAGGTAAGCCAACCATGGGTACACGATTGTAGGTGTAGTATCATGAAGCAACATTTCTCTATAGAGTCACTTTGGCTCAGTCCTGCAGCGATACTCTGGAGATAAAGTAGGTTATCCCTCAGAGTTGTCTCCATCAAGGGCAAAGGGGCTCAAGTATTTAGCTGCTATTTGTGAGGTTAGATCATATGTATCTAGCTCTCCTGTGCATGTAGGCAATGTCTAGCAGTCTGAGGCAGCTCTCCCATAAAAAGTACTGGTTATTAACTTCTGGGATTGAAAGTGCACTGGGAGGGCAGTGTCTGTGGCTCAGTGGGTAAGGCGCCAGCCCCATACACTGAGGGTGGTGGGTTCAAACCCAGCCCCTGCCAAACTGCAACAAAAAAATAGCTAGGTGTTGTGCCGGGCGCCTGTAGTCCCAGCTACTTGGGAGGCTGAGGCAAGAGAATCGCTTAAGCCCAGGAATTGGAGGTTGCTGTGAGCTGTGTGATGCCACGGCACTCTACCAAGGGCCATAAAGTGAGACTCTGTCTGTACAAAAAATAAAAATTAAAAAAAAAAAAAAGGAAAGAAAAAAAGTGCACTGGGAGTGTGCATGGAAACTGTATGAGGATCCAAGGGGATATGGCAGATACTGAGCTTCTTTCACAGATGTTAATAAGTGGCAATATACACACCATGGATGTTTATCCCCCTGCCGGTCTCATGTTGAAATTGGATCCTCAGTGTTGGAGGTGGGACCCAGCAGGATGTGTATGGGGCAGTGATCACTGCCTCAGAGGGGGCATGATCCCTCAGGATCGGCTTGTGCTGCCCTCCAGGTAATGATGGGTTCTCCTTCTAGTAGTTCCCTCAGAGCTGGGTTGTTTAAACCACTCTGACCCTCCCTCCTCTTTCTTGCTTCTGCTTTCACGATGAGATTTCTGCACATACCGGCCCCTTCCTCTTCCATGGTGATTGGGAGCAGCCTGAATCCTTCACCAGGAGGAGATGCTGGCACCCTGCTTCTTGTACAGCCTGAAGAACCATACGCCAAATTTCTTTGCAAATTATTTACCCTGAATGGGTGTCCAACCCATGGTCACTGGGCCACATATGGATTACTTATGTGTGGTGGTGGATGTCACAAAATTATGCATGGAACAGGTTTTATTTGCTCGCTAGCATTCATTATTGTTTGTGGGGCCCAAGACAACGCTTCTTTTTCCAATGTGGTGCAGAGAAACCAAAAAATTGTACACTCCAACACAAATAGACTGAGTACAACTGGCTGGGGTTGAGTTGGGTGCATAGTGCAGCCTTTTACCATAGATAACATGAAGAAAGAACTTTGTATCAAAACTTTATTTATTAAACAAAAAATGCACCATTGGAATAACATTTCTATAAAAAAATGAATATGAGACTGTTCTACAGTGATTACAAAACCCCCTTTTCCTCGTGTAGTAGTATACAAGATCATGTGTAGAAACAGTCATTGTTTTAAACTGTAAGCAAGTTCCGTTTCTCTTAGAACAAGATTTACACTTAAATATTGCAATCACTAGTCTAATTTGGTTAACAATGCTAGAGTCTGACAATTTAAAGAAACTCTTTGTAGACTCAAAATACCTCTTTTTTTTTTTTAAGGTATTTTGTAACAACAAAAAGTTTATTTTTCCACTAAGGCTAGTTAAAGCTGTAGTATACCCCTTTCTACCAAATAAACTTATCACTAGCACACTAACAATTTGAGTTGCAAAGCCCTTTGGGAGAATGAGTAGCATGGATTTGCAAAATGCTTTCAGAATTATTTTAGGTTTGGTGTCATCTTCTTTGAATGACCCTAGAAAGGGAGAAGGTGGTGATGATTGAACTTTAGTGAAGGCTTTGCCTGGACTAGACATCTCATTATACTCAGCAATGGACAATTCATTTCCCAAGTGGTCCCTCCAAGATATGGGACACAGCAGCTTTAACAGCCGTATCTAAATCCCAACCAGCTCTCCCTTTTTTATCATAAATTATCCAAAAAGAAGCCACTCTAAATAATAAATTAAATATTACTTATAAAAAGGACACCCCATCCCCACCCACCCTGCCCCCAAACAAGCTGACAATCCGCAAAGTTCAGAATTGTCGAGTTGACCTTACAATAATAAAAAACAGTATTTTTTCTTCCTTTCCAACATTCCTTTCTTGCCTCTGAAAATACACGTTCAGCACACAGTGAGATCGCTTGGCCCATGCCTTTGTGACATCTTGTAGAGTTTTGCTGTTGCTCTCCTACCAACAAAAATCATAGGGTGACAATGTACGAAGGCTCTCTACTGAGAGCAAGAGAAAAAAATCCTTCGGGGAGTGCGAATGGAAGTCCAGCCAGCCAGCATTGTCCAGCAGTGGCTGGGGAGAGCCCAGATGGACAGAATATCCCTCGCGGATGTGGGCGTGGCATTTTGTCTCCTGTATAACCTCGCTGACCAAGAAACAGGCATTTCTTTTCAGAATCAATAGTTTTTGGAAGTAGGTGTTTCTATGGCAAGTTATATTGGAGGATGGGTGCTTATATTCATTGGAATGGAATATCAGATAAAATGCCTATACATGATTTTCCAAAGTATCTGATTTTAGTTAAAACACTGGACTTAAGTATAAAGTTTGTTTGCACAACTCTGAAGTGTTTTCTGAAAAGTCGCTAGGAAAATACAAATTATGACTAAAGTGTTGCTTTGATTGTGAGTTTTAAAAAGAGAGTATAGAACTCTGGAAGATTGTGGGCTCTATATTTGTGGAAATGGCTATGAACAGGCTGGGAAATGAAGCTCTGGCTGCAGGACTGCCCCTCAGAAGTGAACCAGGGGTGTCAGGGAAGGCAGCCCTGCTCCCGTCTCTTTTAGAGTTTTGATAGTTTTGCTTTGTTTAGACACACCTAAAACTAGGGAACTTTTCTATTTTCCTTTCTTTCACTGACTAGAAATGTACATTCCAAAACAACAAGAAGTCTGAGTCTGGGATACAATTTTTATCTAAAGTAGTAAAGTGGTATCTTGAGAGGTAACTTTTTGTTGGTCTTACAGTCCAGCTGTCATGTCTAAGACACTCTATTAAATCTGGAAACAATCTTAAGATGCTTTAACAAGGTCAAGTGGAGAAGTACCAGTCATTATCTTCATGAGCAGACACTGACAGCTTCCAGAAAGATCTGGACTTGAGAGATTCTTTGTTGGAAAAGCCAAGGAAGGCCAAATTTTATAGTTTCAAAATGTTGTGTGGAATGTCACCCTAATGCCACCCAGCTCTCCTTTCATAGCTGGAACCAGTCCAGGTGACTGAACATATATCTCATTTTGAATAATTCTGATTTTGAAGAAACTAATAATGTATCCAACAAGAAGCCTTAATAAGTCTACTTGGCTTGGTATTGTTTTCTTTGCAAGTTGCTCAATTGAATGTGCATTTTGTAACACCTAAATGTAACCTTATATTATTTAAATATTCTAGGTGCTTACAGCTCTGTTATATACCGAGGCGAATACGGATGGTTTCTTACTGGATATAAATTACTGAGAAATACTTAACTTTTGGCTAGAGCATCATCCAAATATTCTTTACACATTTTGAGCTACCTGTATTCTTGTGAGTTCATAACAAACATGGACATTTCTTGAGGAAAGAAAGCAGCTTTCTTATTTGGGTGAAATATAAAGTACCTTTTTTTTTTTTTTTAAGAGGAGGCTCTTGCCTGACAGTTCAGTTTATTGCAGGGGAGTCCTGAGACTGCTCTGTCAAGTTTGATTTTCTCCTTTTTCAGGGAGAAATGAATCCTGGTGTCAGAGCTGCTGGTTGGCTGTCAGGCATCGCCCTATGGGAGTCAGAGAGATTTATGAGCTTAAAAAGACCTGTATGCCATGAACTAGACTCGGAGGAGCAGAACAGAAGCAATCTCATAGTACTCACAGGTTTCTTGTTGAGAGATCAAGGGCCTGGGAATAGGAAAGTTACCAGATAACATGAGCAGGGATGGGGTTGTACATGTATGTGAACCATTTGAGGGTGTGAAGCATGGAAGGGGGCAGTTATATGGAAAATGTAGTAAAGTCATTGAGGGTTAAAACCATCAGGTAAATGACAATTGTCTTTTAAATGGATTCTACCACATAAATGCATAATGCTAAGACTTATTGGCTTCACCCACTCCTAAAATAAACCATGTACCATGTATTTATGTCATGAAGAAGGTTTTGGGAGTATGCAGCAGAAATGTAACTCCCCCTAAAAAATATTCACATATACTTTTAATGCATCTTTAAAATTTTTACTTCCAAAAGTCATTGACTTTCACTAGAGGGTCCTTGAATTGTGTGAAAATGCTACTTCTGCTGATTGTCCAATGTAATTTTACAGATTGAAATTTTATTCAACCCCTAAGAATCTGTGATTTGCAGCCCATTCCAAGTTGAGCATGCAGAAGGCTCCTCTGGCTATGAATGTCTTCTGAGAATGCTCCTGTTTGTTAGTATTACAAAGAAGAGGCTGTTTTAGAGCCTACAGGAGGTTAGGCTGACGTGATGAACTTTTTCTTTTTTGAAAGTAATGGATTATTTCTGAAGAATTCACTATTATCTTAAGAAATGCCTTATTCCAGGTCAGTGGAGGGTGGTCTACCTAAGTGCCCACATGCTAAGCAAGACTAATCTGTCCCATAGAATATGATCACATAGCTCTTCCAAAGGACTTCCAGAAAATCTTAGATTGAAAGAGCACTCTTGTAGAAGGAACAATTTCGCAAATGGACCGGACTTTCTAATGAACCATTTGAACAGCCTTCTCTGACATCAGATTTCCTTCCCGACATAAAACTGTAAAAAAATAATCTGAATTATTACTTCTGTTACAGTGCCATTTTGCTCAAAATATTTCATTCAGGGATTCATATATAATTACCCACCTAATAAAAGGAGCTATTAGGTTGTAAAGATCCTGTCCCTTCCATGCTTTTTTAAAATTATGACCTACTCAAGCTTGAAATCAAAGGCAGAGCTGAAAGGAATAATTCAGCTGAAACTCCTTCCTTGGATTTTCAAGTCTCCTAACTGATAAATATACAAACTAGCTCCCTTTTGGCGCTTCAGCTGCATAAACGGGGATTAACTCCAAATACAGCTGAAAATTTGGAAACTAAAAGTTTGCACACAAAATGTTCTTAATTTCAGCTGTAGATAAACATGGCAATAAAGTTTAAAATTCTAGCCCACTGTTTAAGACGCTGCTTCAGAAAGTATCCAGTGGGTTTACGATGTGTTGGAAGTGTCAAGTGGCACCCAGCCCTCTGCCTCTCCATGACTCTGGCACAGCTATGGTGTAGAAGGTTCCCTTGGCAACAGGGCCTGGTGGTCAACACTTGCCAACACCAATGCCATGGGCAGAACTGGCATCATTCAAGAGAAGGTACTGTTACCTTTTGTTTTTCTTTCCTTCCTCAGGGTTTGTTCTTAGGGAGTCTGCTGCTTCAAGAGGAGTCTGGGGTGAGGGTGGGGGTGGGCAGGAGACATTGGCAAAGAAGCCATCCAGTGTGTGGAGCTGACCACCTCGCCCAAGGCTAGTTGCCAAGGAGAATTCAGGGAGGGTGGTGTTGAGGGGCAGGGGAAACTCTCCCGGCCAGACTCCTGAGGAAGGTGGCCTCGGCATGGCATCACAGTGAGGTATGGCACAAAAGCCACCCAAATTGAAAAGTGTCCTATTACAAGCTCAAGCATCTAAATACCGTGTGTCTGAGAAGATTGCATATTGTATCCTCTTTCTGGAAATGTACTGCTGCTGGCAGGATGCCTCTAGTTGGAGATTTCTGTGTTCCTGTCCTCTGTACACAAATGTGAACCAAGGGTGGATTTACAAATACTTGCTAAAACAAGTGAATTTTACAGCCACTTGCTAATAACCACCCCTTGTGCAGGGTAAGAGACTGAGTTACAAACATAAGCATTCTCTGCCTTTTGTTTGTTTACTTATTTACTCTTTGTGCTGTCAGGAAAGCATCCAATCCTTTGGTGCTATGTGTGAGAGAATTCCCATGGGTGCTTTGTACTTTAAAATTGAAAACAAAGAGTGAGCTTGCACTGGTTTGCCATGGCATGGTACAGGCTTAAATAATGCACTTGCATTTTGTAAGACTAGACCTACATGTCAAAGGACAGGCCTTGATGAAGCGAAACATAGGCATTAGTTATGACAGTGTGGTCACCGTAGTGGCAGAGACCCAGGACGGTTTTAGAAGCTTCAGCTTTGACATTGCAGTGAAGATGCATCTTTGCTTTCTGTGGGGACCTCATCATAGTCATCACTTTACAATTTCTGATTCCTATGAAAGAAGAGATGCTTATTCCTTCTCAACTGCTTCAGGGTCTTCCTTAGCTGAGTGATCCTGATGGTTGACCTGTACACTGGTTAGAGTTCTTGGACACGGGTGTGCTGTTTATATGCAATTGGTATGCTGCAAAGTTCCTGGAAAATTCACCTCCTCAATTCAGCAATGTGTGTTAAAAAGCTGAGCCCGTGATGGCATTAAGTTGCTTCATGAGCCCTTCCAAACTCGCCATTTGTTCACTCAAATCATCCTGTTCGTAAACCTAGGAAGAGAATGAGAACAAAAAGTTAGTGTTAACACTGAGATATGCCTTTTACGAAGACAGGGATCCTGGCTGGCTGGTCACTCAGGATTCTCAAATCTGACACAGTGGCCCACACCCAGGGCTGTCCTCAGAGTGCCATCACTGAAGATGCTGACAATAAAAGAGTGTGGTGGTAAATGAATGCAGATTGTTTCACTGACCCCTATGATTGGGAAAATGTTTCAGAATGAAAAAAACTTATTTGAAATCAAGTTCTACCAATCATTAGCTTTGTGGTCCTGGACAAGCTCAGGAAGCTGTTTGAAGCATAGTTTTCCTCATCTAAATTAAAATGACATTAGTGACATCTATTTCATAGGCACTCTGTTTAGTGCCTATCACAGTGTCTGCCACCTGGTACGTGGTCAATACATGATCCCCTTTTCATTTGAGTAGGCTACCTAGCTCTTAATATCAACAGAATTATTTTTTTCTTTGTAACATGAAATAGCTAATTTTTAGTGCGAGAGCTTGATGAGCTTTGCCTTGACCACTGACAAGTCTGGGGTTATGACTTTAGTTTGTATGTGGAAACAAAATTCATGCCCCAAATCAGAGTCAGATCTAGGTACGGATCTGAAGAAGCTATTTTGACGTGATTTTAATGGTGGATAAACTAGGAGGTTAAACTATAAATAGCTTAGTAATCCATTCTTTATAACTCACATTCACTGTAAGCCATGTCAGCAGGTTTACAGGATAATCAATTACTGTAGATGACAGGTCATTAGCCTTGGGAATTTTGATTCAGAATGTATGGGGAGGACCGAGAAATCTATATTTAAGGAAACGCTTTCCTGGGTAACTTTGATGGTTAGCCAGATGGGGGAACAGAGAGAACGAGCACGGAGGTTGGGACGGTGATTTGAATGCCAGGTCTCCTGTACACTTTTTTTGAGTCATTTCCTTTGTTTACTAAATGGGAACAGCAAATTTGCCGGATTGAATAGCTAAAGGACTCAGCAAGTCAGTGCTGCCTGTGGTAATTGCTCAATAAATGTTGGTCACCTTTTTTCCTTTCTTGACATATCATCTGTTTTGACTTATACAGATGTCCTACTTGATTATTCTTGGCTAGTCCATTCAATTGATTAAATGACCAATAAGACCTGATCCATGATTTCCAACTCTGCACAGGCCAAGAAGCATTGCTTGGTACTCCAGTCAGTAATATGTATCTAAACCTGCCATATAAATACCCGCCATCCCCAAAGAGCATTGAAAGAATTTGCATGGTGGAGGGATAGGCACAAAGCTACACAAGCCAGTTAAGAAACATCTCAAAATACCTGATATTAATTTATGAGCTTCCTACAGACATCTCAGCATGTCAGTGAATGATTTGGCCATATAGTATATCATTTGTGGGGCTCAAGTGGATTTGAAATTATCCATTTTAGCTAAAAAGGCTAATACATATATATAAAACAGTCAAGTGATTGCTTGTTAATGCATTGCCAAAAATGTTTTAATTCACTATGCTATCTTTATTGAATTGTCTAGATTCCATTATATAATATGATAATCATTGGCCGCATGTAGCCATTACATGTATATTCTTGAAACACAGCTAATCCAAATTGAAATATGTTTTTCAAATGAATTACATACCCGCTTCTGAACACTTACTATAAAACCAAACATAAACTATTATAGGCATGAGCCACCACATCTGGCCTCAATATTTTAAGAAAAAAAAAAAATCTAAAAATGTACTGTAATGGAGATTCAAAAAGATGTTGCCTAAAGGCAGCTGTTTATGGAAAACTTTGATTCCTTTCACAATAATTCAGGATAAGATATTTAAAAGAAAGCTAAGAAACTAACATATCCAATACATCGAAAAATCAGGGAACTAGAAGAGAATGAAGATGAAAAGAGCAAATTAAAATTCGATTTTGTTAATACTTTTGGATATTTTCCCAGCATAAATTGTGAAATGAGAATATATATGACACACATCCATCTAGTTTTTATTTTCTTCACGCACAAATGGAGTCTGCGATGCTGAGGTAGGAGAATCACTTGAGGTCAGGAATTCCAGACTACCAAGAGCTGGACCCTGTCTTTGCTAAAAATGGAAAAAGTAGCAGGACATGATTTTGTGCCCACCTATAGTTCCAGCTACTCAGGAGGCTGAAGCAGGAGGATGTCTGGAGGCTGGGAGTTTGAGGTTACTGTGAGCTAGGCTGAGGCCATGGCACTCTAGCCTGAGCAACAGAGTGAAACTGTCTCAAAAAAAAATTTTTTTTTCCTTTTCTATTGATTTTCCTTCTGAGTTTTCTAATTTTTTCTCTGCTTAAATAATTAAATTTTCGCCTCTTATTCTCTAAATATGTCCATCCCTTCTTTTTTTCTTAAACTCTTTCTTCATTTTGCATTTTCTTCTTCATAATTCTGTATTTCCAGGCTATTAAATGATTTTTAGAAGTAACATCTATGAAGAATTCCTAACACCCTTTAAAATGTAGCTTTTTGTTCCTATGTTTTTCATTTAAAAAAATAATCATATAAGCTGGGTGCGGAAGCAAGGCAGGCAATAGTAGTCTCAGCTACTCGGAGGCTGAGAATGGAGGGTCACTTGAGCCTAGGAATTCTGGGCTGCAGTGAACTAAGGTTATGTCTGTGGATAACCACTGCACTCCAAGCTAGGAAACAGAGTGAAAATGTCTTTTAAAAAACCTCAAAAGAAAAACAGAAAGAAATAAAAAGAATTATATCCTCTTATCATGAATGACAAAGCATTTCACCACATTGAAAGGGAATATCTATCTTTATCTAAAGCAAACATGGATGAAAGTCACACTTTTTGTCGCTGTCTGTAGCTATATTTCTAAGATTATTCTTAAATATTAATAATTTTTTATGTAACTAATGCTAATATATTTTGTTTTCCATAAAATTTGTTCTCTTCATATTCAAGAGCAGGAAAACAGACCAAAACAAACAAAAGCAAGAACAACCATGGTCTGGGGTGAATGGGGAGTGCTGACTGGTTTAGATGGTATTACATAGGGTGAATGAAAAGTGCTGATTGGTTTACATGGTATTACACAAGGTGAAGGAAAGTGTTGATTGGATTACATGGTATTACACTGGGTGAATGGAGAGTGCTGATTGGTTAAATGGTATTACACAGCACCAGTCCGGGCTTCACTTGATGAAGGGTGAATTTCAGAGGTGCCCTTACATTGGCTGAATCCTCCGTTGGTTTGTGGCTTTCCTCCGACACTTCAGGGGCTGTTGGCACAGACACAGGAAGCAAAGGGGATCTTGCTTTTCCAGCCAACCCAAGAGAGGCTGTTTTAACATGAGTCTTAGGAAGAGTGGGCCCTGAAATAGAAGACCACAGTGATGAAAGTAATACATAAAACTTCCGAGGGAACAATTTCTCAAGTCTGGATACCACATCCAGTAGGCTGGCGTTGATTTTAGGTTCTTGTTCATTTTGTACTGTGCAGATGAATTCTGACAAAATGAATGAGCTGATTTTATTTCCACTAAATGAAAGACAAATTCTGATTAGGCTTTTCCAGATGCACCTCTACTAGTCACATGTAATTTCTAGTAGATTTCCAAATCACACTGTGATAAGTTGTCTGGGAGCTCTGAACTGTTAATCACACCCTATAAAGTGTCAGGCAAGCTTATTTGGTGCCAGTCTCAGCTGATGGCTAGAAAACCTTGTGCTAAATCACTAAATGAGCCCCGAGTTGCAGAATAGAACCAAAGATTTGTGGAGTTAGAAAATATGGTGGTTCTGGTCTACAAATAAATAGTAAATGTTACAGTAAAACAAAGTTCTTCATGGCTAACAGGATGGAATATTTCTAATTCCCTTCCAGAAGAAAACAAGATATAATTCTGTCCTGATTCTTATGGCATCTGTCAATAAAAGACATTCTACTTCTCATGAAAATCAATTGAGAAACTGTCAAGTATCGAGTAGATGATGCTTCTGTCTACTATAAACAAGGGCTGCCTTTTCTTTGGGGGCCTGAAATTTACCTTATGAATTCTGCTTAGCTTCCAGCAGTGATACACCTTTGTCCCAATAGCCCAAAATAAAACTTTAATAAAGGCTTATTGAGTCAGCTAGTACACTTCAGAAGAAGTTTTGTTATTATAACCAAGTGTTCAGCAGAAAGGTGTTAGAATAAGCCATAAAAAGAAGTCTTCCTCAGTTTTCATCTACTACTGGTGATGATGTTCAAGTCCTAATGGTACTAATGAGGATCCTACATTTTGGCAAGGAAAAGTTGCACTGACTATATACTTTGAAAAACAGAATTCTAATTATTAAAGCTCAGAGGTTAATCTACAATCAGACAAATAGGAGTCATTTGATTGGAAAAGAAATTATGCAAATAAAATCTAATTAACCAGCCATTCACTAGATGCTGGTCGCTATCAGTGATAAATCCTTACATAAGCACTCTTGCCTTACATGTAATTCCTTCATATTTGGACCTTCTCTCTCTTAATCTACAGGGATCAAAAATCTGCAGTGGAAATGATTTTTCACTAGAGGGTGATCTTATGTTTTTAGTAGCTCAGATAAAAAGAAAAATAGAGATGAGAAACATGAGTCATTTTCTTAAGTGAAGGAAATAATATTTACTGAGTACCTACTGAAGTCTGGATTTATGTCAAGAATTTCAGTTTCATTTTAGGCAAAATAACATAGCAAAGAAGAATTTGGGATTTACAGTAAGTCTAGTGTGTGTTCAGATCTGTGCAATCGCTTGTCAACTAAAGCTGCCTTGGCCTGTGTAAAATAAAAGCATAATAATAATTTGTGAGAATTAAATGAGATTATCTATTTAAAGTGGCCAATATCTAGTAACCTGTTCAAAGAGGGATAGCTATTATTTATATTTAATTCTCAAAACATCCTGCTAATTATTATTATTCCAAGTTCACACATGAAGATGCCAAAGGGCAGAAAAAAATACGAGGTCCAACAATGACATTTTGAGAACAATTTGTGGAAAAAGTACTACCTATCTCATTGCTGAACATCACTACAGTCACCTCCAAAATACTCTCCTTGGACACTGGCAGATTTACTTGTAGAGAAACTGAATTCTTGGGCATGGCCTACAGTTATCACTATAGAAACATATTCTTATGCTGTAATTGCTGTCCCCAAACCCAAACATTTGGGTACATTGCACTGTGTGTATGACAATGTGTTATAATATTATCACAATATTATATTCTATTATCACAGTAAAGCACAGACATGCCCAAAGAATACCACCACTCAAATCTATTAGAAACAAGGTCATTACAATCATTGATTTTCTCTAGCAACTAAGCTCAATTATACATTCAGAATATATGGACCTGAATGAACACTGGAGACACTGTGAGCCTTACAGAAGGAACTGAAGACACTGTCTTGGCTCAAAGACCTCACAGACTGTTTAGGAATTTTCACAGAAGCACATTTAGAATGCCGGAACCTCAAGGGCTCAGGTGCTCATCTGGTGACCTTCTCTTTGTTTTGCTGGAGAGAATACTGAGGTGCTTAGAGATCAAGAGATCAAAGCAGGATGAATTTCAATAAAATTCCAGTAGAGGAAAAGAATTTGAACAGTTCCCCAGAGTTCCTTATTAGCAGAATTTGCCTGGTGTCCTCTATGGCCTTAGATATTTCCCTTTTCTTTTCTTAAAAGAGGGGTAATTAAAAAGAAAGAAAAAAAGAAAAAAGAGTTTGAAGGAAACTGCCCGGGAAAGATTTATTAACAACCAATTAGGTAACTTTTGTCTCAAAATTGCCCTTTAGTGGAGGAGGATAAATGTCTTAAAACAATGTCATGAAAACATGTTATGTTGGAAAGCTGATGCCATGTTCCTGGGTGTGCATAACTCCATCCCTACATTGTATTTGTATTTGCATACATTCAGCATTTTAATGTTTTATGCATACTCACTGATGACCCCTGGGTCCCTACAAGCTCACCAAGCTGTGCTTTTTCCTTTACTTCCTCACTTGCAGCTCACTAAGTGTAACTGGCTTCTTTCTTGATTTTGTCCCTCTTGTCTTCCTGGGCTGTGAGACAAGCTTTTAATTCTTCACCTCAGGCCTGAGACCTGACCAATCGCTTCTCCCAAAGCCTAAATTCTGAATTCATCTCCTATACCATTCAAGCAAAATAAATATCTTTATTTTAAAAATGACCACTTTCAGGGTGTATAATACTCAAGTAAGAATGATGCTTCATCACTCAGCCTTGGAATTAATGAGAGAGGCCCAGATCTTGGTCTAGCCTGAACAGGATGCTGGGAACCACGGTGGGACCTCTCAGCTTCCCTTGGCTTGCTACTGTTGGGAGACTATTTGTCCCATATTTCATTTGTTCCTATATTTCAACTGCAAAGAGGGCTTTGCCTCTAGCCTTTTCTTCACTGCTCTCAGAAGCCAGGTTAAAGGTCAACTTTTTTCTTACATCCCTGACCTCACCCATCCTGGGCAGGTCCTTTTCCACCATGGGCTTATCCTCAAAGTGACAGGCAATATTCCTATCATTTTCCTTGAAGTCTATCTCTTGGGGCAAGTAACCAGTAAATAAATATAAAATAATCTTCCACACATAGACACAACTATGTTGAAGACAGTACTTTAAATACTAATGTTTATAGTAACATTCCTAAACTTAGTAGGGGAAAACAGAAGAAATGAATCCAGTGTGTATAAATTAGAAACACAAGAACAGAATTTTATTTCATATCATACTTAATACGAATAGAATGTGCATGTCAGAGATTTAAATTTATGTTTGAGGAACTTTAATTTACACCTTTGTGATAAGAAATTGGATTAAGAGAAGTAACATACACGCTGTAGTACAATGAGACAACTCATCCCAGAACTGTTTACAAAAACATCTTTGGACTGCTCTATTCCGTATCAATCAGATAAAAATTTTAAACCCCCAAATTGTTGGATTTATTCAGGAGATAGGCTTAAAATTCTTGCTCATTTATTACTGAAAAAAAATTTAAAAGACATTGTACATGTATTTTAAAGAGATAATATTTCTATCAGTGGCAATGAAAAGTCAAAATCTGGAGATTCTATTTTGACTATGTATTGGCTATTGACTAATACAATTGTATGTTGGATTTTAATGATTTTTCCATTCTTGACTTTGGAGTCATAAGGATCTATAGGTTACACACAGAATAAATGGAGAGGCAGATAACCTCTACTTTGTTCTGTAGTGTTTTGACACAGTGTGAGAGAGACACCATCCCACCCCACAATAGCAATTAAGGAAAAGAAAAAGCACTTCAGGGTGTCAAACTCTTGTTCTTTCATATCAAGAAATGGTAGAATATTCTTATAGCTTTTTCTACCTTATTATATCCAGGTTGGACCTATAGGGAAGGCTTTGTATTTATTTCCTCACTTTGGAGAACTGCACTTGCATTGATAATTGATTTAAACATAAACGATTTCCATGAAGCTTCTATGAGCTTTATTAGGGAAATGTATCAAAGCAAAATAAAAGAAAGGTCAGAAATTGGGTGGTGCCTGTGGCTCAAAGGAGTAGGGTGCTGGTCCCATATGCTGAAGGTGGCGGGTTCAAACCCAGCCCCAGCCAAAAACTGCAAAAAAAAAAAAAAAGGACAGAAATGAAAAGAAATTCTTCTTGGGCTTCCAGCTGCTAATTTTACTTAATCTTAACCTGGCAGTTAAGATTCTTTGACATCTCTCTCAAATATAAGAAATGACTTTCAGAATGGGGTCAAGAAAACCTACCTCATTTGGACAGAAGAAGGTGAGTGAATCTGAGGGTGGCAGCTAGTAAGACGAGGATCTGAGAAATTGGAAGATTCTTCCTTCCACTTTACAGACAGGCTTTGAGAAAAGGCAGGTTCTCCACCCTAAAAGGAAGCTGATCTCCATGATAAAAGGTTTTGATTTCCTGTATTATTTGTGTGTGTGTGTTTGTATGACAGTAAATTATGTGTGATCTATACAATGCATTTCAAACACAGAATAGGGACTCAAATATCCAAATGTTGAGAAAACAGTCTGGCCTAGGACTCAGGAGACACAATCCTACTTAGTTTTGTGACTTTGGCTCAATAGCCTAATTTCTTTGGCTCTTGGTTTTTTCACCTTTCGAAAGGTTGAACAATTTAATCTTTAAATTACTAGATATAAATATTATACAAGGAAGGGGGGCATAGCAATTCTCCCTGCAGCTTTACTTTACATTTGGCCTTATCTCTTTCTTGTCTCCCCTTAAACCTAAAGGTTTAAGAAGAATTAGTTGTCCCATTGAGTCCAAAGAAATATACAGT
Organism: Loris lydekkerianus; assembly: GCA_963574355.1. Taxonomy (NCBI): domain Eukaryota; kingdom Metazoa; phylum Chordata; class Mammalia; order Primates; family Lorisidae; genus Loris; species Loris lydekkerianus. The sequence goes on along the minus strand of CAUYPK010037197.1, from coordinate 6,350 downwards.
AAACGAATGCTTTCCTCAAATTGCAATAACTAGTTTTTAAACCAATACTTTAAAGAAAATAAATGGTCTATCATTTCACCTAAAATTATCAATGAAAAGCTATCACATCAGTGAGGTTTGTATCATCTTTGTATTTCTAACAATACACACTTGAATTGGAAATAAGTGGTGTTACATTTCTGTGAGTTTACGTGATCCATGGTTAATTGAAAAATTTAAATTTGCAAATGCTCAATCTGAAACCACTACAGAATTCCCCCTACCCGGTGTGCCTGTTGGAGAAGTGTTTCAAGTGACCCTTTGGTAGAATGCTGGATGATGATGAGCAAAATAAATGTCCTTACGCCAATATACAGCTAATTAAATAAACAGCACTTTGGTTTTAATGTTCTCTCCTCAGCAGGACCCGTTAAGAAGAGGAAATCTAAATGGCCTGGAGCCCTGAGATGGGTAGCAGTGTGCATCAGGGTATGCGAGTGCCCCAGCAGGAATTTAGTTTTAAGCTACATAGCTTCCTTTTCACAACACAGTTATTAAACATTTCGTTTCCTCCTTAGGTATATGATATATGACTGCCAGGTGTAGGCTCCTGCTGGCATCTCCATGCAGAAAGTGCTCCCAAGTAAAATGATATTTGGGGAGAGCCACATTAGACTACAGCAGGAACGGGGTAAAAAGACTCACCCAGACCAATGTGTAGCATTTTTGTTGTTGTTTGTTTCTTCTTGAGACAGAGTCTCACTCTGTCACCCTGGGTAGAGTGTCAGGGTGTCATAACTCACAGCAACCTCAAACTCTTGAGCCCCAGGGATCTTCTTGCCTCAGCCTCCCAAGTAACTAGGACTATAGGAATGTGCCACCATGCCCAGCTAATTTTTCTGTTATTAGTAGATATGGAGTCTTGCTCTTGCTCGGGCTGGTCTCAAATTCCTTAACTCAAGGGATTCTCTTGCCTCGGCCGCCCAGTGTGCTAGGATTACAGGTGTGAGCTACAGCATGATTTTGATTTCAATATCAACTCACATCTTTGCCTGCTTTTTCCTATTTCCTGATTCATTTTCTGTTCTTTTAGCCTTAAGTGTCAAGTTAAAATGGCTGATTTTGAAGAAATCTGGGTTCTCATCTCTACTTTTTCTCTGACTCATTCTGTGATACCAGACAAATGAAATGGCCTTCCTCAGCCTCAGTCTAGTTTCCATATGAGCAGAGTATTATTCTCACATGTATTCATTACTAAGTAACGAGTATGCCCAGTATGCTCAGGTTAGCTGGGGAAATAAAGGAATGTTACATAGTATGCTTGTCATAGGCCAGGAGCTTTTAAGACTATGGGAGGAATAAGAAATGTGTATAGATACCCCTTTCATATACACAACATACTGAACTGAAAATAGGCAGCCGCCTTTACCTACATACAATAGCCACAGGCGTTCCTTAGAAGGGATAAAATCTGAAGCATAAAAATTTTGCCACAGTCTTATTTTTAGGATGAGATATCTAAATGCCACTTCTGGGAAGAGAAGCTTTGTGTTCTTCTCTTCCTATTTCTCCTGAAAGATAAAGGCAGCAGTGCCTCTGCCCACTGGGGATGTGCTGATGAAGTCTGCTCCTCCTGGTATAAGAAGAGGCTGCTCTGAGTCACATGGGTCACCTCTCTGGGAAAAGTGGGAGGATAGGATTAATGGGCTAATGGTCACTATTCAAGTTTTTAAACTTGCTTAGGTTTGACAGCAAAAACTCTAGACTCTTTGATGACTCTGCACTTGAACTTTCCAAAGGCTGCACTTGACAAGCAAACAAGGCAAGGCCTGACTCCAGCAGGGCAAGCCACATCTCTACTGTTTGCTCCCGTTCACAGCTAGTGGGCCCAACATTCTTGTAGCCAGGGAGGGAGGAAGAGGCCTCCCCAGCTACTGCTACTCATTCTGTCCACAAGGTCATGATTCTCTGTGACCTCTGATTCCCATTTGGTTATCAGCACCTTGTCTCTGTGATTGCCATGAACTGGAACCCAAGAGAGGGTAAAACGTAGGTATCCTCTCTCCCTCCCATAGGCACCTAAACAACAAGAACACTGTTCCCCACATTCTATAATAGGTTCTTTAAAAATAGACATTTTATAGCACATTTATTTCCCCTGACTTGGGGATAGGGAAATCAAAGTTCAAAGAAGATAAGGGACTTGCTCAAAGCCACTCTGCTCATCAGTGGACCTCTATTATTATATTGTATGTTCTTTCTTAGACAAAAACAAGTGAAAGATTCTACAAAGTAGGCTTTGTTGGAAGGCAGAAAGAAGTGGACAGACAATTTTAGAGGGAAGGAATGTCTGAGAGTGAGGCAAAAGGAGAAGAGGTAACAGTTACGGCGCGGGACGGTGGCAGTGAGCGATGGTGAGAGGAAGCAGGAAGGAGTGGGGTAAAGTCCCACTCTTTATCTAGATCCCAGCTAGACTGCTCTCTTCTTTATCTAGATCCCAGCTAGACTGCTCTCTTCTTTATCTAGATCCCAGCTAGACTGATTCCCACAGAACAACTTGGAAGTGGTGAGCAGACGTAACTATGAACATCGCAGCAGAGAAGCAAAAATGTTGAGGTCTTGGGAAAGAATAACATAGTATTTGGTTTTAGAACTCCTTCACATTGCATAAAACAAAGGGAGAAAATTTTCTTATTTTTTCTCTTTTTTGCACCCTTTAAACCTTTGGGATATTTCTCCCATACACGTGGCTCCTCCAAACCCTCCTTCCTACAATACACATGAGACCATGAACCATTAAACAGGCCTATATTTTCTCCCATGATTTAAAAAAGAAAAAGATTTAATAATGTAATCAACAGCAAACTTAGTAGCATATTAACTTTCCCTTCTTGGGTTTATCTACATTTTTAAAGATAAATGATAGGAAGGGTGATATAAGGAATGCTTTTCTTTTCTTTCTTTTTCTTTCTTTTTTTTTTAGAGACAGAGTCTCATGTTGTCACCCTCAGTAGAGTGCTGTACCATCACAGCTCATGGCAATCTCTAACTCTCGGGCTTAGGCAATTCTCTTGCCTCAGCCTCCCGAGTAGCTGGGACTACAGGAAGGAATACTTTTCTATCAATACGTTTTCTCTTACTATTGTACCCACCTGGGTAGGGTGGATGGTTTTGCTTCCTGGGACATGTCTCAAACCTGCTGCTAATCTTTTTCCCAGCTACTCCCCTTAGGTACACCAAGATCTGGTGCTGTGAATTAGAAAGACGTGTTCTTTCCCACTTCTACTTATTTGTGGTGTGTTGTACCTTCACGCCTTTTCAAATTGGACCCGAATTAACTGGGAACATCAGAAGTAACCTGATAATAACTAAAGAAAAGGAGAGCAGTCCTCAAAATCCTGGAGGGGGGAAAGTGACTAACTGTACTGGAAACATGAGTTTAAATATTGCCCCAGATGAAATTGAATTAATAGAATCCCCATGTACAAGACAGGTGTTTATTTTGCATTTTATAATGGGGTAAGGAAGAGCTTGCAGATGGGTTTCAAGGGAGCTAGAATTTGTTAAATAGCCATTCTATGAAGTTTATGCGGGGGAATGATGACAAAGCAAAGGGCAGATAAGAAGTCCTCCAGGACAAGAACACTGTACCATGTATCTTCCTGTCCTTAGGACACACCTAAGGCCTAATTCCCATATAGTAGCATGTGTTCCATACTGTTCAGAATCTGTTCCTAGCAAAAAGATGGAGGCAGACCGAGCATCCACAAGCAAAGGAGGGTGAAGAAACTTTGCACTTTTCTTCTTCCTCTTATCTCACTTAATTCTGTTTGTTTACAACTATGTTCCTAAAAACACATGACTAAGACAACAGTCACCTTGAACCTTCTCTTCTTACTCATTCTTAATGTCCACTTACCCACTCAGTCTCTTATTTCATCATGTGAAATATAAGTCTTGAAATCATCTCTTCCATTCTATTCCATCATAACCCTACATCACAATCTTTCTATCTCAGCCTTGGGTACCATTTGATATTCCTGAGTCACTGGTCTGTTTAGACTCACCACACTCTGCCTTTTCCAAGCATATTGACTCATAATCACCCTAGGAATCATCTTCTTCAACAAGATTTCCTTACCTGCAAATACTAAAATGATCTTATACTTTCTCATCTCTGGGAAAGTACTTAATATGTTCCTTCTTCCTAATATAATTTGGGATGCTCCATCAATCTGAGAAAAGGAAAAAATATTGAAGTCCTAGAGAACCAGAATGATATCCTGTCCTTGTCCTTTAGTAACTATGACCTGGGAGGTGTTATTTGATTTCTCATTACTCTGGGTTTATCTCATTTAAAATTACATGACCTGATTTACAGAGATGATGTGGGATTTAAAGACATAGCACCTTCAAAACTTTATGCTCCTCAGTCTTTAGAGCTAACATAGAATTGGCAGCTGACAAACATTTAGTATTCTAAAATGATTCATATTGTACCATGAGCTACCAAAAATGTGATTTCCTGATAACAGTTCATTCTCCAAAGATATTACTTGAGACTTCATTCTTCCTTATTTGCAGTGGAACTAAATGTCAAGGAAATTTTTATTTTTATTTTATTAAATCATAGTTGTGTACAATAATGGAATCATGAGGAAATTTTATTCTGACTAATCCTTGTCATACTGGGCCACAAAGAAAATCTTTTCAAGCCCACATATGGGAAACTATTTATGAGGAAATTATGTTTCTATTTTTCATAAACTCTTCAATATTCAACATATTCTAAGCATGAAGTCTCTGAATATTTTATATCAATAAAATGACTGGAAAGTGGTTCTAACAAGGAGGTTACTGGATATCTTTTAATGGGCTTAGAAATAATGCATATTATTTGGGGGGAATCTATACAGATATTTGTTTTGTGTTCCAGTAAGAAAAAAAAACTTTCTTTAATTGGATATGTCAGACTAATTCAAGTATGAAAAAATGTAATTGGTATGTATTTGGAAAGGAAACCAAAAAAGTATGACAAAGTAAAAACCAATGAAAAAATAAATAACACACAAAGGGAACAGAAATAAACTAAGATTAGTTTTCTGTTTGTTTCCTTTTGCAAATTTAGAAGCTAGAATATTACATCTTACATATAACTTCCATAGAGAGTATTAGGCTACCATGGAAAAATATTTTGCAATGTATATATTTACATGTTAAGAGAGATGCCCAAATATAGGCCAAATGTTTATTAGTAATGACGGTATACTTCACACAATCATTGATTTGTTATGCAAATGTATTCATAATATAGTTGCTCAGGAAATTAAGCTTTAAGTTCAGAAATTCCTGTATTCAAATTCTTGCCATGCCATTTAAACAGAATTTTTTAGAATAGTCAAATTGAATGTGACACTGAATGTGTTATTTTATCTTCTCTGATGCAAAGATTCCCACAAGCAAACTGGGAGAAATGATACTTTCCTCTTGGTATTTTTGTGAAGATTAAAAGATACAGTAAACTTATGGTGAAGTACGTGCTTGATAGGGATAATTCTCAGTAATAAAGTTTGCAAATCTCATTGATATGAAAATTATTAGATTTTTTTTTCCTGAGCATCTATTGGCAATCTGCACAAATTAGGATTTGCTGTCATATTAAAGAATATTGAAACATTAGATTGAGAGGATAAATCACACAAGTGTGAAATATTTCACTGGGATCATATTACATATAGAATAAAGCAGTACAATCTGAGTTTGGACACAGGAGGGAATTAGAGAAGGCGATGATTGTGTGGTATCTGAGAGGTGATGGATGGAATGGAGCCAGAGGAGGGGGGGGATGCTGCCTGAGAGGTGGGGACGTCCTCTACCATTGTTCCCCTCTCTAATCTAAAATGTTTCAACTTCAAATACTCCTGTATTGGTAGCTGTTGCTTGAATGGCACTTAATTTCATTTAAATTCAGTGGCTATGATCCAGAGGAGAGGACTTTTTTTTTTTTTTTTTTAAATTAAGTCATAGCTGTGTACATCAATGTGATCATGGGGCACCATACATCACTCTGGTTAACATAGCCTTTCTGGCATTTTCTTGGTTATTGTGCTAGGACATTTACATTCCATACATTACTAAGTTACACATATACCCTTGTAAGATGCAGCTCAGGTGTAATCCCACCAATCACCCTCCCTTCTCCCACCCTTCCCTCCCTTTCCCCCTTCCCTCTATTCTTAGGTTGTAACTGGGTTATAGCTTTCATGTGAAAGCCATAAATTAGTTTCATAGTAGGGCTGAGTACATTGGATACTTTTTCTTCCATTTTGAGATACTTTACTAAGAAGAATATGTTCCAGCTCCATCCATGT
>CAUYPK010037196.1:0-58391 GCA_963574355.1 Loris lydekkerianus | reverse complement strand
TCTTGAGACAACTTTTGAATTTCTCCTCGGATTCCTAATTCCATTTTATTAATCTTGTCTGCAATCCAAATTCTGAATTCGATTTCTGACATCTCAGCCAGTTGTTTATGAATGGGATCTTCAATTACATCCGCCATATCTTTCCTTGGGGGGTTGATCTGTTCTGGTTATTCATGTTACCAGAGTGTTTTCCGCTGATTCCACCCCATGGTTGTTTTGCTCCCTTTGATTTTTCCCCTGGGCTTTGTTGAGGGGCGGTACAGCGTTGTGGCTTGAGAGACTGGGGCTCTGTCTGGTGTGGTGGGGCTAATTGGATCTGTCTTATTTTTAGCTGGTTTCTGTTTGACCCTAGTAAAGAACTTACTCTGGGTAGAAGTCTCTGTTCTCCGAGTTGCCTGACCCTGGGAGGTTCCCAGGTCAGTGAGATGCTTCAGGTAAATCCTTTACTCAGGGGTGGTCTCCGCTGGTTGCCCAGGGAGACAGGGGGTGTGGCCTCAGCCACCTCAGGCAGTTGCTGCTCTGATGTGGGTCTCAGTTCCGCTCTACTTTCTCCCCGGCTGTCCCGCTGCTGCTCAGGCCTCCAGTTCTCAGAGTGAGGGTGGGGGTGGGAGAGCGCCAGGAGCCCTGGGCTGCGGGCAGCAAGCACACTCAGTTCTGCTCAGCTTTCTCCCCAGCCGACCCTCCGGCACTCAGGCCTCCAGATCCCAGAGTAAGGGGAGCGGGGGAGCACCAGGAGCTGGGAGTCACAGCAGCCAGCGCATTCAGTTCCGTTCAGCTTTCTGCCCAGCCGCCCGGCCGGCACTCAGGCCTCCAGATCCCAGAGTCAAGATAAATTCTTGAAAATATTCAAACATAGGGAAATTAAACAACATGCTTCTGAAGGATCTTGTTGTCAATGACAAAATTAGGACAGAAATTTTTTTTAATTTTTTTATTAGTCATTTGTACATAAATCATGAATACATTTTTGTCATTATAGGATTCAATGTGTTGATTATTTATACAAATTGGAGTGCTTACATCTTACTAATTAATATAGCCTTCACCTCAATTTACCAAATTACAGTGTTAAGACATTTGTGTTCTATACCTGATAGAGCCAACTTGTACTCGCAATTTGCTGAGCTCACAGGCTCAAGACCAGCCTGAGCTACAGCAAGACTTTGTTTTTAAAAATAACAGGGTGTTGTGGCAGGCACCTGTAGTCCCAGCTACTTGGGAGGCTGATGCAACAGTATCACTTGAGCCCAAGAGTTAGAGGTTCCTGTGAGCTATAACACCAGGGCACTCTACCAAGGGTAGCAAAGTGAGACTTTGTCTCAAAAAAATAAATAAAATAACTGAAAATGTAAAAACAACATACAAAAACCTCTAGAATACATCAAAAATAGTGCTAAAAGGGGTATTAAATGCCTATCTCAAAGAAACAGAAATTAGAAATCAATCTAACATCAGACCTCAAGTGGAAAATCTAGAGCAAACCAAACCCAAAATTATCAGAAGAAAATAATAACAAAGATCAGAGCAGAACTAAATGAAATTGAGACAAATATAAAAGCTCAACCAAATGAAAAGATTGACCCTTTGGAAAGATAAAATGGATAAACTACTACCTAGACAAACTAAGAAAAGACAGAAAATCCAAATAATCATAATCAGAAAATAAAAAAAGAGACATTATAACTGATACAGCAGAAATACAAAAGACCACGAGAGACAACCATATATTCAGAATAGAAAACCTAGAGAAAATGGATAAATGCCTGGAAACATACAACCTGTTAAGATTGAATTAGGAAGAAATAAAAATGCTGAAAAGACCAGTAAATCAGTAATGACTGGTAAGATTAAATCAATTTTAAAAATGAAGTCTCCCAGGAAAATAAAAAAAAAATAATAATAAAAAGGATCAAATGACTTCACAACCAAATTCTACTAAATATAAGGGTGTCCATAAAGTTCATGTGCAATTTAGAATAGACAACTACCGTATTTTAAATTGCACAACTGGACAACTATTTTAAATTGCACAGGAACTTTATGGATACTGGTACCAATCCTCCTAAAGCTATTCCACAAAAACAAAGGAGAAGGATATCTTCTCTAACTCATTCTACAAAGCCAATATTGCCCAGATACCAGACTCAGATAAGGATACAAGAAAAAACTACAGACTAACAAGCCTGATGAACATAGACACAAAAATACACAATAAAATATTAGTAAACCAAATCAGCAACACATCAAAATACAGCACGATCAGGTGGGTTTTATTTGGGATATAAGGATGGTTTAGCATACACAAATCAATAAATATATTCATCACATAAACAGAATTTAAAACAAAACGTAAATAATCATCTCAATAAATGTAGAAAAAGCATTTGACAAAATCCAGCATTCCTTGATGATAAAAAACCTTAAAATACTAGACCTAGAAGAAACATACCTCAAAATAATAAAGATCATGTCTGACAAACTTATAGCCAGTACCACAATGAACAGAGAAAAGTTGAAAGCAATCCCTCTAAGGTCTGGAACAAGACCAGGATGCCCACTCTCAACACTTCTATTCAAAGTAGTACTCAAAGTCCACACTCAAAGTCCCAACAAGAGAAAGAAATAAAAGCCATCCAAATTGGAAACGAGGAAGTCAAATTATCTCTGCTTGCCAAGAATACAATTTTATACCTAGAAAATCCTAAAGACTCTTCCAAAAAACTTAGACTTGATAAATAAACTCATTAAAGTTTCATGATATAAAAATCAACATATAAAAATCAGTAGTAGTTCTATACATCAGTAATGATTAAAACTAAGAATCAAATCAAGAAGTTAATCCCATTTGCAAAAGCCACACACTCACACACACAAATACACACAAATAAAATACCTAGAAGTATACTTAACCAAGGAGGTGAAATATCTCTATAAGAAAACTACAAAATACTGATAAAAGAAATTATATATGACACAAATGGGGAAGCATCCTGTGCTCATAAATCAAAAGAATATGATTAAAATAACCATACTGCCCAAAGCAACCTAAAGATTCAATTAAATCCCCATCAAAATGCCAATGTCATTTTCCATACAATTAGAAAAAAATCCTAAAATTCACATAGAACCAAAAAAGAAGCAATTAGCCAAAGCCATACTAAGCAAAGAGAATAAAGCTAGAGGCATCACATTACCTGACCTCAAATTATACCACAAAGCTATAGTAAACAAAACAGCATGGCACATATTAAAAAACAGACACATAGGGGCAGCACCTGTGGCTCAGTGAGTAGGGCACCGACCCCATATGCCGAGGGTGGCGGGTTCAAACCCAGCCCCAGCCAAACTGCAAACAAAAAAAAAAAAAAAAAAATAGCCGGGCGTGTGGTGGGCGCCTGTAGTCCCAGCTACTCAGGAGGCTAAGGCAAGAGAATCATGTAAGCCCAAGAGTTAGAGGTTGCTGTGAGCCGTGTGACATCACGGCACTCTACCCAAGGGTGGTACAGTGAGACTCTGTCTCTAAAAAAAAAAAAAACAGACACATAGATCAATGGAACAATATCCAGAATCCAGAAATAAAGCCACATATCTACAACCAGTTGTTACTTGACAAAGTCAATAAGAACATGCACTGCATAAAAGACACCCTCTTTAATAAATGGTACCAGGACAAATGAATAGCTAAATGCAGAAGAATGAATCTGGACCCCTATCCTATAACATATATGACAATCAACTCACAATGAATTAAAAGCTTAAATGTAAGACTTGAAAGTGTAAAAATACTAGAAGAAAGCCTATGGAAAACCCTTCTGGATATTGGTCTAGGTGACAATTTCATGACTAAGAACTCAAAAGTATTATACAAGCAACAAAAACAAAATAGACAAATGGGGCTTAGCTAACTAAAAAGCTTCTATACAGAAAAAGAAATAGTCAAAAGAGGCAACAGACAACCCGTAGAATGGAGAAAAATATTTGCAAACTGTGGATATGACAGAGGGACTCATAACTAGAACTTACAAGAAACTCAAACAACTTAACAACAAAAAATCAAATAACCCCATTAAAAAGTGGGCAAAGGATGAATAGACATTTCTTTTAAAAAGACGTATCAATAGCCAGTAAGTACATGAAAAATTTATCGACATCACCAATCATCAGAGAAATGCAAATAAAAACCACAATGAGATATCATCTTCCACCAAAAAGAACAGCTATTATTAATAAGAAAAAAAAAAAAGATTTTGGCCAAGATGCAGTGAAAAGCAAACACTTAAACACTGTTGGTGAGAATGTAAAGTAGTACAATCTCTATGAAAAACAGTATGGAGATTTCTCAAAGGACTAAAAATAGAACTACCATCCCATCCAGTGAAAAGAAATCATTATATCAAAAAGATCCCTGGACCTTAGCACTATTCATAGTGGCAAAGATACAAAATCAATCTAAGTGTCTATCAGTGGATTTCTGGATAAAGAAAATGTGGTGTATATGCATATAAACATATATTTAATATATATACATACACACAATGGAATATTATTCAGCCACAATGCCTTTTGCAGCAACATCCAGAGGATTGAAGGGCAGGAAGGAGGAGAGGGATGAGAAATTCTTAAGGGATACAACATACATTATTTCAGTGATGGCTACACTTATAAAAGCTCAGACTTCACCATTATGCAATATATCCATGTGACAGAACTACATGAGTGCTTCTTAAATTCATACAAATTTTTTTTTTAAAGTTTCATAACTTTTGCAGAACCTGAAAACCAGTTCTTCCAAGATATAGATAGCATCTGATAACACAAAACTGTGCATACTGTGGAACTCTTGTTACTCATCATTAACACTAATAAAAAAAGAAGTAAATTAATTTCTGAGATTCTCAAGTATTAATCCAGCATTTGTGTAAACCAGTGGTTCTCAACCTTCCTAATGCCACAACCCTTTAATACAGTTCTCCATGTTGTGGTGACCCCCAACCATAAAATTATTTTTGTTGCTACTTCATAACTATAATTTTGCTACTGTTATGAACCATAATGTAAAAATATGATATGCAAGATGTATTTAGGCAACCCCTGTGAAAGGGTCGTTTGACCCCTAAAAGGGCAATGACCCACAGGTTGAGAACTGCTGGTCTCAACAGTGATTGAAGATTGAATGCTCTCCAAGGAAGAATGACTGTGACAAGTGTAGAGAGTACCACTATAAAATTTACTAAAAGCTGCAAGAAAACTTTCAAAGTCAAATAATCCTCTATAGAGTTAGACACTATAGTCACCAAAGGATCAGTTTCTTCCCACGCTCCAAGATTACGTATTGCTAATTATGTAATGAAATGTAGCACAAAAGCAAAAGTTTTTAATCAGAGCTCCTAGAACTGTATATTTTTAGCATCATCTACTCTAATATAAATATTTAAATATGAAAACTTCCCAGAAAGACTGATTTGCCCAAGATCATACACTGAGTTTTAATTAAATATATTTTTCCTCAAACCAAAAGCCATGTATTTAATCTCTCTGATTTAGCACTCAGGATTTAAGGGGCAGGGAGACGGGAGCACAAGTTTTATAATGAACAATGTTTTAAGAAAACCTCCTAACCAAGTAACAAGGGTTTATTTTAGATGTATGTATTAGCTTGCTAGAGATGCCATAACAAAGATGTTTGAGTGGGTGGCTCAAACAACCAAGAGTTATTTTCTCACATTTCTGGAACCTAGAAGTCCAAGGTTAAGGTTCCATCTCTCTGCTGGCAGCCTCCTCTCTGTGCTCTCACTTGGCCTTTCCTTGGTTGAGTGTATTCCTGGAATCTCGGGATCTCTCCTGTTCTTTTAAGAGTACCAGTAATACTGGATTAGGGCCCTACCCCAACAACCTCATTTCAACTTAGTTTCCTCTTTAAAGACTATATCTTCAAAGATCTTAACATGGTTACATTCTGAGGAACTGAGCTTGGAACTTCAACATACAAATTTTAGAGGAACATAATTCAGCCCATTACACTCTCAGGCTCTCTCTACACACTCACACACACACACACACACACAAAGGACAAGGATATTTCGAAAACTAATATAGAAGGAAAGAGGGAAGGAGAAGAAGGAAGTGGGGTTATGAATGTTTTCTAGGAATCTAACTAGTTTCTATGTAAGTTAAACTACAGATTACAATGATGAGCTCTTCTAGCACTACTTTCATTTAGGACCACCTATTTTCTTTCTTTAAAAACCTTGTAAGATACAAATCATGCATTGAGGTGAATAAAGTAAAATTTAATGGAAAAGTACAAAGTCGCCTGACTAGTCCTGTGTGGGTTATGTTCTCATGCATTTTTCATCACTGGGAAACAGCTTGTGAATGTCACACTTTACCATCACCCTTCTGAGCCCAAGTTTTAAATAGAAATTCTAAAACCTATATTAAACTTCAGTATAAAATGATCTTCAATGGGGAAAATATTGTGTTCACAGTTCCACTCTAAATTATTTAAAATCAGAATGAGAGGTCTGTTTGCTTATGTGCTCCATTAAGAACAAATCCAACCTAAGTTAAAGAAAAATAAGTAACTCTTTGCTCCTATTAGGCCTGAACTGCTAACGCATACTTCAAGTTAAGTTACCACAAACTTGGCAAGTGATTAGGAAGCTAGTATTTTCACTTCCTGGCAAGGTACAAATAATTCTCCTAAAAATGATGTTATTTCCCTCTTTATAAATTGCTTCGTATAAAAGAGTCAATGTAATTGTTTTAAGATAGACCATACTAAACTTAACTATTGGAGAAACTCAACTGAGGAAATTAGAGAAACAAGGAAAAAAAAAATTTATAAAAATTTGTATTTACAAGAATTACCAAGTACAACCTGGCTAATGGTACCAACTAGTCTATCTAAGTAAGTGGATTTGGTTGCATTAGCTGTCATGGTTAAAATATATTCTACTAACATTGCAATGCCAGATAATTAAAATGTTGCCATATTCAACAGAAAACCACGTTATTTGCCATGTGAAGCTGATTTGTAGATATTGTGGAAATACACTATAACTCACAGATCAATTGTGTTGGCTCCATAGAAAGAATCAAACATGTTAATTCCTCTGTAAAAACTGTCCTAGTCTACAAAAGAACAAGCCTATGGAACAGGGGATGTCTACGAGATAGTCTAAGCTTTGAGAGTTAGATTCTGACAAAGTCAGGCTCCTATTTTAAGTATGCAGAAATGGTCTGATCTGTAATTGCTATGCATATAAATAAGAAACCCAAATGCTGTGTCTTTAAAGAAGCCGATAATAAAATCCTTCCTATCAAATAAGCAAAAACCAAGAATAAGTCAGAGGAAGGATCCTATTTAGTTTGATAATTAAAGTTTAGGCCTTTCATTTGTCTTTTTTTTTCCTTGCAACTTTATTAAATCATCACGTTTAAATAAAGATGCTGGATCAAACTAAGATGTAGTCAACCCTGAACATTATCTTTGGCTCTTTGATGTCAGGTATATGGATGATGAGAAACAGCTTAATGGGACCATTCTCTGCTTATCACTTCCTTACTTACAGTGCAGGCTTGAGATATCGCTTTAGAGACTAAGAAATACAGAGGGCTAATCAGCAATTGCTAAAAGACACTAACTGCATGGAGATGTGGAATTTAACGAGATAATGTTAATACATTTTTTTTTAAACAGAATAAAGGTACAGAGAACCGTCAATTGTCTGGACCAGTGGAGGGGAACATTGGCATGGATAATGAAAAGTGCAGGTAATGTTCCAGCTAAACAGTGTTTGCCACCCTGCCATGAAGAAAGTCTTCCTTGCTCTGGCCTACTTCATTCTTTGTGCAGTAAAATAATAACTAGTTAAATTTCAAGTGATTGCTATGTGCCCTAGTTGGAGCTAACCGCTATACATAAAGCCCTGGATTTTAATCCTTTATAATATCTCCATGAGGTTGGCCCTATTTGCACATGAAGAATTTAAAGACTGGCCATATGAAATAACTCATCTAAAATCCTATAAGCTACCAACAGAACTAGAATTCAAACCAAGTTGATCAGCAATGAGAATGTATTTTTGTTACCACTACTATATTGGTGGAATATTCCCATGCATTCCGAAGCCACACCTAAATGGAGGAAACACTAATCATGGTTAGATCTGTCTTCCACTAAAACCCCATGCCTAGAAGGGTTTACTGCATAAGTATACTTTGATGTTCCTGATAATGATACCACGATATGGTATATGTTAAGAATGCCCATAGTTTCATACTGACTTGGTTGAAAATGGATTTTTACCCTCACACACAACCCCTTGCTTAAGATTTTTGAGGACTCTCTGAATTATAGAAAAACAACAATTAAGAATTCTTGCTCTTTTACATTATACTATAATTATGAAAATGGGTAGGTATCAGGGTGAGAGAGGAAGGATTTAATCAGAATTACATGACCCCATTAACTACAATTAAAAGTCAAACCTGCCTGGGCAATTTTTCTATTTCCTTTGATCTCTAGAACCAGCTTTATTACTCACATTGATAGCTCTACCACAGCCAAACTAAGTAAGCCACAGTTGGGAGGCAACTTGGTTACAAACCAGATCAAAGTGTTGGACAGACAGATGGACCAAACACCACATAGAAATAAGCTGAGAAAGGGGCTTGGTTCCATCTGGGAATTCTCTACTCTCCACAAGGAGGGAATGCCAGATGAGACTACCTTCCCAAGAATGAGAGTCTGAGAATTGAAGTTGAACTCTCATTTGCAAATATATACCCTTCTCTCTCTGCAGATTAAGCTTGCCAATCATGAGATGTAAATTTTTATGATGAAGGAAAGACGTAAATATGGAGCTATTTGTGGAATATATAAAGGAGTTTAAGCTAAATATGAATTTCTGAAAATATGTTCTCTTTAAGCTCAGCTTATGACAGCACAACTCAATGAAATCCCTTCTAAGTTGGGCCAACAAGACAGGCAGCCTCCTTTTACCCTCCCAATAATTGCAGCCATTGCAGAGCATTGTTAGGCTAGGGGAGGTGACAGGGAAAGAAGGAAAGTTCTTTGTGTCAGTGACCATATTAAACACTACAGGGACTAGTCCTGGGAAAAGCAGACACTCGAAAAATGCTAAAACAAATAAACAAAATCTGTCAAACACCCCCTTGAAATATACCAGTTTAAATAAATCACATTCTTTACTTTTTTCCTGAATTTTAAAGCGCCACTATCGGGCTGAGCAAAGTGGCTCATGCCTATAATCCTAGACTCTGGGAAGCCGAGACAAGTGGATTGCTGGAGGTCAGGACTCGGAGACCAGCCTGAGCAAGAGCAAGACCCCGTCTCTAAAAACTAGCCAGGCATTGTAGTGGGCACCTATATTCCCAGCTACTCAGGAGGCTGAGACAAGAGAACCACTTGAGCCCGGGAGTTGGAGGTTGCCATGAGCTATGACACCACGACACTCTACCCAGGGCAACACAGTGAAACTCTGTCACAAAAAACAATACAGTAAAGTAAAGTAAGATAAAGTGCCACTATCTGGGAAAACACAGCAAATAAGACTAGCGTGATGGCCTGTGAGGTCAAGGTACTCCTCATCCCTGGATTTCAGTCTTGGCTCCTAAAACATACAATGGCCAGTATGTGAACAGCACATAGATATATGTAGCTGGCAAGATGTGGTGTTTTAAAATGGTTTCTACCACTGCATTTCCAAGAAACAATGCTTTTAAAACAGTGGTTGCAAGGCCATAATTCTATCACATTCTCCCCTCTCAACTCTACTCTTGAAGTCCATTCAAGATAAGCAATACTTTTAAAGAAATAACAACAAAATAAAGGTACAACATTAATCCTGTGACCCCTCCTTTGACGTTTATCAGCCATCGTTACATCTTCTACACATCTTTAAGGATAATGCTTTCCCATGTTCCCCCTGGGTATGAAATGATCAAACCCATTTATTATTGCAGGGGATGTAAAATGGTGTTACACAAGAAGTGTTTCTGCCTCCATTTTCTGCCCAATTGGGAATCCAGTGGAAATTAGTCTTTCCGCAAAACACAAAGTGTAATAAAACATCTCTTTCTATCACAACAGGGGAGAGAACAGTCAGACAGCAGGCAGAAAGAACTCAGAAAAAAAAAAACAATAATATAGCACTCTGCTAAAAGAGAAAAGAAACCATTTCGAGTTTCATAAGGAAAAAGCAAACACATTTTTCCAGAACACACTAAAGGGAAGCAAAAACTCCTAAAATGAGAAGAAAGCATAGCAGTTCCCACACAAAGTAATACAAGTGCCTTAATTTAAAAAAAGTCATCCCAAGATGAGCCAGCAAAGGGTAAGCTCAATATGAAACTCAGGAAAAAGGATCTAAAGAAAGTTAACAATAAAATAAAAGAGACACAAATTTTCCAGGTAAACTTGCTGGCTTGGACACACACATTTATCTCTCTCTCTCACCAACCCATACAAAAACGATAATAAAGTTACAAGCCATGAGAGGAGGCAGAATGAGTAAGGGGGACACCACAGACAAAATACAAATACAAATACGAAGATGGGAGATAAGTAGAGGAGAGGTCACTGCCTAGGATGGGTTTAAAAAAAAAAAAAAAGGTTGATGCTTAAATGACCACAGATATAACCCAATAAGAAATAAGTTGGTTCATATATCAGAATCCCAGAAACACTCAAAAATTAGAGACTGAAGTTCAAAGTGGGGCTAAAAACCAAATGACTAGCTGGAGTGGGTTCAAAAGGAGTTCCTTTCCCCTAAACTCCTCCAGCCAGGTGTGTCTCCCTCCCAAGGCCCAGCAGAGGCTTATTCTTGGAAGAGGTTGAATCAGAGAAGTCCACTAGAACCCGGGCACTGGAAGTGGATAGGAGGATGAAGACACATACTGAATGAGAAAAGTCACAAAGAAGTCTGCAGAGACAACTGAAAGGCCCTCCGGTTCTTCCTGATCATTTCAAAATAGTGGAAGTTTAGTTTATTTTCCTAAAAAACAGATTGGTAAATCTGCTTTAGGAGAACTATCCAATCGAGAAAAAAAGACATTTGCGAGTGCACCTATGAAATGACCAGGTCTTCACCAGCAGACCCTAAGCTGAAGCCCACCAGCTGACAAAGCTGCCCAGGCAGAGAGGCTTCCAGGCTTCCAGTCAACTTTTCAGCACCTAACTCATTATATGAATTGAGAGTCAACAGTTCTCTCCAACACATAAAACCACCAACATGCTCAACAAGCAAGGCAGAGACCAAATAAACAAAAACAAGGAACTCAAAGTAAACTCAGAGATAATTTAGAGAGCATATAAAAGAAAAAAAAAAAAAAAAAAATTCCCAAAGCCACAGTGAGTATCCTCAGAAACATATGAAGTGATATATTAAAAAAGAACAGGATGATTTTTTTTTAAAAGAACATACAAAGAATAAGAAAGAGCTTGTGGAAATAAATGTTAGCAAAATTAAAAATGCAATTGAATGGCTAGAAATTGAAGTCTTAAAAATACCCACAAAGCAGAAAAAAAGATTTTATCTACTAGGGGAAAGATAAGGGAATCAGAAGATCTAGAAGATCAATGTAGTAGTGCCAATATCCATCTAACAAAAATGCTTTTAAAGAGGATTAAAAGGAAAAATTAAATAATAAAATATTTTCTGAAACTGAAATTAATTTCAAAATTGTAAAGATTCCCTGAATATCAATAAAAGAATCTACATCAGCGATAAAAAGAAAGTCCTAGAAGATTACACAAAGAAAAAGAAGATAAAAAATAAATTGGCAAACAGTCTAGGGCTTTCAATAACAATGTAGAAACTGAGAAAACAACAAAACAAGTTCTTCAAAATTCTAAGAAAAAATTATTTTGGAATCATATACCCATAAAGAATATTAATCAAGTAATCATGAACAAAACCATAGTCATAACTGCAAACCTTTCATCACCGTTTCTTAAGGAACTAGTGGAGAATATGCTTCGACAAAACAATGAAATAATCAAAGAACAAGAAAGATATGTGACCCAGAGAATAAGTACTTAACACTCAAAAAAAGAAGGAAAATACAATTCACAAGATAATCCTGAAAGAAAGCGTTATAACCGTAGGCTTGAAAATGAAGCAATCCAGATTAATTTAGGACTATGGAGAATTTTAAGGGCAATCACTAGGGAAAACTGATAAATCACCTGATTCTGATTTGTTTTAGAGGAGCTCTATGGTTTTGCCACATAGTTCTAGGTTTCAATCTGTGATTAAAATTATATTAACTACAGTAATCATGGACGAATGAAGAGGCAATTATAACAAGGAAAATTTTTAAATTGCACAAGAAAGGAAATTTCATCATAGTACATTATGTGGCTTCACTATAAACAGTACTTACATTCTCATACAATTATAAATATTGTATATTAATTTAAGCCAAAAAGTAGGAAAAATGTATTTGGGAATAGATACGTAACACAGAAAATTCTCTATGAAATATCCCTTTGTACACAGCAAACCACTAGTTACATCTGAAGTCCAGGTCCCTCCACACTTATTTCTGGAAGTTCTCTTTCCTCTGGCCCTTGGGAATTTGCCCTGCAGAGTTCTACTCCAACATTCCCTATTTGGCACAGGGCATTGTTCCAGAAAAGCACTTCAACTTGTCATTTGAGAACAGTCACAGGACGAAAATTAGCCAAATACTCCCCAAGTAGGAATAATACAAGTGCACAAATTTTGGCATTTATTCTAATATGAAATTTTTTGGGAATTTTCATATTTCAAAACCATCTACATAATAAAGTTCAATAACCTCTCCAACGGTCTGAATAAAAGGATCTTTAATTACAAGTTCCTCTAATGAGAAACAATTAAAAACCTGATTTTTCCAAAAATAAGTTGAATCATTTCATTTATTTGCTTGCTAGATGCTTATGATTAAGGAGTCCATATATAGCTTTTTTGCTCTCTCTCTTCTAAAACCTTAAACCACCCTCGGAGAGAATGCATAATAACATGCTGATAAAGACACTTGCTGTCTTCCAGCTCAGCATGTTATTATTATAAGAGGGATATTCCTTCTGTTCGCCTGTGATAAACAAGGGTGCACTTACCGAGCTAGGGCTGGAGTGCCGCCTAACTTTAGGGGACTCTTTGCCAGCAGAGGAGGTCTTGAAGTTAATACAAGCATTGTTCTCAGAATGCACCCTCTTTACTTGGTTCGCTGGCTTCTCAAATGGGTCAAAAGTACTCTGCGTCCTCTGAACTCTGACTTTTTTATCCTCAGGAATTGTGTCCAGGGGTTTGATCACTGAGTCCATTCCCTGGCAGTTCCGTGTAGACATCTTTGTGACACATATCTGAAAAAGAAAAGAAATTAAATTCAGAACTCTCCACTGCAACTTTAACATCACTAAACATGCTGATACATTACTCTAGAAAACGTGCCAATTTCAATTTCAGAAAGCCCCCAAATCCCACATTCTGAAAGCTAAATCAGTTTAAATCATAGTACAAAAAAATTCCTCCTAGTCATTCTGCTTATACATGCTCAGAGCTCACACTAAAAAGTCTACTCCTAAAATAGGAGACTTGAGTCCTAGACTGCTCCTACACAGGTTCGCGACCTGCGTCACATGTTACACCATCTGATTGCCAGTGGGCTATTTCTGAAGCATTAAGAGGTTGGGTAACTTGCCTTAATGTTAAAGAAAACAAAACAAAACACATAAAAATAAAAAATAAAAAACAGTTGGGTTGGATCAGATGGGCACTTCAACTGATGGGTCATCATGGAAGCAGCAAACACAGCTAGAGAAAAAAAGGCATTATGTTGTTTAGAAGTTCTACACAGAAATGTGTATGTTTAAAATCTTTCCCCATCTTGATTTCATCTCCAAATTGGAATGGAGCAAAGGTTAGAGATACTGAAGAACTGAGAACAATAGTGGTGATTTATTAATTCCAAAGATACTGGATAAAAAGGAATATTGCAGCAAAAGAAAAGCACTGAAAAACACTCCTTTCAAAATTTTGTTTACGCCGCTCCACTAGACCTCCACTTCCTGCCCCTCCCTTCTCTTCTTCACTCATTTTCTTTCAGCAGGGCCTGCCCCACATTCATTTAGTCTCTGCCTTTTGCTCCTTGTTTTCTCCTTTATATTCTAAGCCTTGCTCTGATTCTCCCTGTGCTCTGGAGAGAATATCCTTTGTTGTCTTTATTGAATAACTTCATGGCCTCTAGCTTGTCTGTAATGCAAGGTAACTTTATTATTCTCTCTAAAGAAAAAGATAACTCTAAATAAAACTCTTTGCAGAATTTCTTCTTATATAAAGTTTCCACATCCCTATATGCTATCAAAAAGCCTCCATTATTATCGTAAATATATAAAGTTTTTGAGTACATATTTTTGATCTGTCATTGGCTGAAACTCACAGGACTTGGAGGGCTCATCAACTCTGTAATTTTCATAGAATAACACCACATGCGGAATAAATACACCTGCACATATGCACAGAAATAGGTAGATACATATATACAGACAGATACAGATATAGATATAGATATTTCTATGCGTGGATATGAGCCAGTGAAAAGTATAGAAGGAAATGCCACAAACTGTTAACTTCAGATACCTCCAGACATGTAGAACTGAATGGATAAAGGGTGAGATACACAATTTTTGTGCACCCTATATTGTGTGAATTAGATAATAAACATGCTGACTTGCGCAATTATTTTTAAAGCTACTGAAATGGGAAATATATATAATCAAACTAATCTCTCTCAAGTTTTTGAAACAAAAAAGCTTTTAATTAAATATTAAGCATCAACTCTGTTCCAAGAGTGTGTCTCAACTACTAAGCACAGGCTGAATTCTAATTAAGTCAAATGGGAAGAATATCATCACACATTTTAGCACACCACAAAATTACTACAGATAATTTTTATGGCCTCAAGGCAGAATCCTCTACTCATGATCAAAAAGGAACAATTTAGCATGAGCAGGTTAGATGCACACAATAGCACAATATTTTTAAGGGTTTTTGCATTTTTTTCTTTTTCTTTTTTCTTTTCTTTTTTTTTCTTTTTCTAAGAGACAGGGCCTACCTCTGTTACCCAGGCTAGAACGGAATGGTACAATAATAGTTCAATGCAGCCTCAAACTCCTGGGCTCAAACAGTCCTCCCACCTCAATCTCCCAAGTAGCTGAAAGGACAAGGATGCACCACTACGCTCAGGTAGATTTTGTTTTTGTTGTTTTTTTGTAGAGATAAGGGTCTTACTATGTTCCTCAGGCTGATCCCAAACTCCTGGCCTCAAAAAATCCTCCCGCCTTGGTCTCCCAAAGTACTCAGATGACACACTTGAGTCACCACATCAGCTATGCATTCTTCTTAAGGATATAAAAGCAGTAGATAATAAATCACCCATATCATTAAGGCAAATAAATTATACACACATGGGCCCCAGAAGTAAGCAAGCCCCAAGCACCAAAAATTTGAAGAAAAATACATAAGGGCACATGAAAATCAAATTGCTCAAAAACAACAGCAAAAAAATGAAAACTGAAATACTTGATAACCAAATAATACAGAAAGGCAATTAAAAAGCATCTGGAACTAAATGAAAATAATATTGATAATATGTAATGTGAAAGTGATGAGATACAGCTAAGGCAGTACTTTAGTCATAAGAAAATTTATAATACTAACTGCACACAGAAAAGAAGTAAGTCTCAGCTTCCACCTTAAAATACTAAAAAAAGAAGAGCAAACAAAACCTAAAGTAATCAGAAGACTAAAATAATAAATAAATATCAGAGTGGAAATAAACGAAAAAAACAGAAAACAATAAAGAAAACCAATAAAACTAAATGCTGGTTTTTGGAAACTATTAAAAGGAAAGAAAGCCCTCGCCAGACTGATAAGGGAAAAAAGTCTGAAAATAAACATTGCTAGTATCACTACCAGGAATGGGAGCACTAACATTACTATATGTTTCCTACAAATTTTAGGAACAAAGTTATCCCAATAAATTCAGCCACTTGGATGAAACAATCAAATTCCTTGGGGGAGGGAGGATCTCACCCATTCAAGCTTACTCAAGAAGAAACAGTAAGCTGAATAGGCCTGTATCTATTAAAGAAACGGAATTTGTGGTCACAAACCCTACCACAAATACAATGCCAGAGCCAGATGGTACCACTGGTGGAAGTAAACCAAGCATTTAAGGAAGAAATAGCATGAATTCTACAGAAACTCTTCTAAAATATGGATGATGAGGAAATACTCCCCAACAGATTCTATGAAGCCAGCATCATTCCAACACAAAGAACATTACAAAGAAACTTCATGTTTTCTCTCATGAAAACAGATGCCAAAAATTATCAGTACATTTTTAACAAGTTGAATTCAGTAATGTGCAAAAAAGGTAATAAATTGTGACAATGTAGTATTTATCCCCAAAATGCAAGGTTGGCTTAACATCCACAAATGTGTAATTCACCACTTTAATTCATATGCGCTTGTGTTTCCCAGTGACACTCCCTTCTAGGTATTTACCCTCTTGAATTCACCCTGCCAAGAATATGGCAGAAATCATGGGGTATCGCTTCTGAGAAAAAATTAAAAGACTGTTGCTCTATAGTGATGCTCTCTCCCTCACAACTGCTCTTTCCTAGATCACTAGCCATGGGAAAAGCCAGCTGCCACGTTGTGAGACCTCCTGTGGAGAGGGCACATGTGTAGAATGACTAAGCCCTGCAGACAACCAGGAGCCAGGCCTTCACAGCCAACGATAGCAAGACCCAGCCTACTGCTGGAGACCCTAGCACCTGTATTAGAGAGCCACAGAACTTGTGAGAGAAAAAGTAGTTTCTTGTTTTAAAATGCTAAGTTATGGGGTCATTTGTCATGCAGCAATAGATAACACACAGATTGTTTTTAATCATAGGAGAAAAAGCATTTGACAAATTCCATTCATGATTTTAAAAACTCTCAATAAACTAAAAACTGAAGAAAACGTCTCAACCTGATAAAGGGCATCTACAAAAAAACTGACAGTCAACGTGATATTTATTAAAAACAAGGGTAAGTCAAGGATGTCACTTTCACCACTTTGAGTAGCACTGTAGTGTAAGTTCCAGACAATGCAATAAAGCAAGAAAAATAACGTCATCCACAAAAAAAAAGAATAGATTCTATTCACAACATACCTGACCATCTATGTAGAAATCCAATAAAATCTAGTTTTTTTTTAAAGCCACTAGAATTATTAAGTGATTTCTTTTATGGAGGGTCCAAGATACCAGAACAATATACAAAAATCATTTATATTTCTAAATACCAGCAACAATCAGAAATACAAATTTTTAAAAACACTACCTATAATTTCAAACAATACAAAATATTTGGTAATAAATACAACAAAATCTGTATAAGAACTGTACACAGAAACTATAAAACATACTGAGAGAAGCTAAAACTAAGAGGGGGTGCAAAAGAGAAGGATTAATTCATGAGTCTGGAAATTTATTGTGACATGCACAGGAAGAAACTAATCTCTATGTTTTAGCCGTAAAATAGTAGTAGTTTCTTACTTAACTTATATATATATAAAGCAACATAATAAATTTATATAAAATATAAAATGATAAAAGTAGACGTTTATTTGATGTATAAATGGGAAAATGGTACCCCATTTTACGTTAGGACTCTAACTTTATCTGTGCAAAGTCAGCACCAGGACACATAAACCTCACAAAAATATCAAGTTCTGCCAACCTGAATGTGGAGCTAATTTTGATACTACATTCAAGGTCTTTGTAAAAAAGACATTATTAGATAGAAAACTCTACTTTTTTCCCCTAACTTAAAATATATGGAGAAAATTTACAATGAAGTGTAAAATTTGTAGTTATAAATACCAGAACAAACACAAAAGAAAAAATTATAGGAGTGAAGTAACGATATCACTTCAGCGTATCAGTAGAGGAAAGAAAAGCAGTAAGGACACCATCAAAGCTAAAAAAAAATGAAGTTAATTCTTAACCAGTTCATAAAATCATATAAACTCATACTAAGCCTTTCATTTCCTGACTTTCATGCTACCGGTTCTGGCAAAACAAAGACTCACAAAGTCATTTGTTGGCTTTAGGAGACAGAGGAACTACAACTAAAAATTTTGTTAGTTCTCTGAGTCTGTACAATTTAATCAAAAGAAATTGTTACAGAATTAATTAAAGGCCTGTCTCCATTTTTATGCCATAAGGGCCTGATGTCAATATGTCTTGAAGGAGGCAGCCTCTGTTTTCATGGATCTGACAATGGCACACTTGATAAAAGTAAAAACCAGGGGAAGCTGTGCACCTGTGGAAAACCAACATTTCTACAGCATTCTACCATCTACCATTCTTCATGACAGGAGAATGGCAGCTTTATCCCAATTGTTAAACAGGAAAAATCTTTAAACAAAATTTCTAAACCTAATGTATTTCCTAAATATTGCCCATAAACATTCTTAAACACTTCATGTTTATCATTCTTGGCATCTACTAGCAAATGACACAATACAAGGAGAAAACAATCAATATATGACAAACTTCTTAAAAACAGTATTCTTTTATGGGCAGATTCCTATGACTGTTATATTAGTACATCCAAAACCATATTCCTTGCTAGTTAAGTTTCTAGTTCAGGTATTAATTTTAAAATACATCAATATTCCACAGCCGTTTGCAGAGTATCTCGTATTCCAGGCACCCCTACCAGCTGAACACATTTGAGACTCAACATCTTCTTAAGTAATTCCATGCACACAAGGATGTTGTCTATGTCATCACCCCCTTTTCCTACAGGGCCTCGCTCAGTGCCTGGCCCTCAGTAAAGCTCAAGGAGGTTTTGATTAATCGATAAATCAGTTTTAAGAGACCCTTTAACTATACTTCATATTTTACTCCCCAAAAAGCTGAAGCTCTGTGACATTTGTTATCTTCAGCTACTGTTAAAAGTTTTTTTTTTGAAATAAAGATGTGATAAATATGTGTATATTCATAAAGTGCTATCAACAAGATTTTTTAACTGTAAGCTCATTGTGAAATCCCAAAATGATACCTAGTTCCCTTGCTTTCCCCTATGATGAGCTATCTATCCTATAAGGTCATATGGCAAATGTGAGCTTGCAGGTGAGCCATTCAAAAGCAGAGCATTTTCCAAGCTAGTGGCAAGAAAAGTCAGAGCAACGGGATCTGGCTAGCCTGAAAAAAAGCAAATGTTCATGCTATGAACTGTCTACATACAGAGACCACATGACACAGAACTGCTGGGCGGCATTTAAGAGCTAAGAGTGGTCTCTGCCTGACACGTGTAGAAAATGGAGGCCACTGCTGGATAAGCACAAGACAATTAGTTTCTTCCCACACTAGGGAGCCTGTAAGAGAACCCTCAGGCCCAGATGAGAATCGCAACCTCAGCCAACCTCTTAACCTTTGCCTGAAGTGACATTTTAGGCAAAGAAGCCAGCTGCGCCACGCCCAGACTCCTAGCCTACAGAAACTGTGGGATAGTAAGCCAGTAAGTATGTGGAAATGTGTGATCCTGCAATAGAAAATGAATATACTCATTTTACTAAAATTGCTTGAAGTACTCTGACATTTGAACAGAATGTTCTTAGAAACATCAGATCCGGGAGAAAATAAGCAATGATTCTCATGTCTAGTATAAATACATGAGCATACAAAATCTGGCAATTAAAGTTCACAGTCAGCCTAGAAAAAGTGCTACATACCTCATTGCTGAATACCACTACAGTGCTACATAGCTCATTGCAGAATACTACTACAGTCACCTCCAAAGTACTGCCCTTGACCATCTGATGACCAAGGTGATATTCGACAGTGAGGTATGCAGCACTTTTTCCAGGATGAGTTTGCTAACTTAACTGTTGGCCTCATACAGTGAGGCTTTTCTGCACAATGTCACTAAATTAATATTAGAAGCTCAGGTGGCACCCATGGCTCAAGGAGTAGGGCTCCGGCCCCATATACCAAGGGTGGCAGGTTCGAACCTGACCCCAGCCAAACTGCAACAAAAAATACCCGGGCATTGTGGTAGGTGCCTATAGTCCCAGCTCACAGGAGGCTGAGGCAAGAGAATCGCCTAAGCTCAAGAGCTGGAGGTTGCTGTGAGCTGTGATGCCACGGCACTCTACCAAGGGAGACAAAGTGAGACTCTGTCTCAAAAAAAAAAAAAAAAAAAAAAAGAAGAAGAAGAAGCTTATTAACAAGTTTTCCACATAATTAAGTTTATGCACAATTTATGCTGGGTCTGCATTTCACGTGGGTTTTTGTGAACAATACTGTGTCAACGCCTGCTTTGTGCACACATCTCCATCCAGGAATGTAACCTCCACTTGAGTTTTCCACACAGGGCAAAGTAACCGTTCTGGAAGAATTTCAAGTTTCCAGTATTTGGGATAAACTACCTAAATGTGATCTGGCCATCTCTGTTAACCACAAGTATAACAGAAAGCAGAATCCAACCCCTTCATAAAGATAGGAGGAGTCAGCCTCGCTGACCTCACAAGCTTGGAGGACAGCTCACCCTGCTAACCCTGAACAGAAAAACGAGAAGTGGATTTAAAGAAGAAACTGGGCAAGATGAAGTAAGAGCATACTTATTCCCTGCAGAAAGCTGTAATTTCTGGCAGCTTTAAAAATAAAATTATTGGAGTACCCAGGGTGCATGAAGATAAAAGTGAATATAGTCTGGATCCCAGCAGTGAAAGAGGGAACTCAGGGACAGATTACATCCTGGTAGCACCCAGGTCTTCAGCTGAAGGCTTTCATCAATCAACCTGTCAGCAATTTAAATTAACCCTTCCCCTCCCCAAATAGAATTTGTCTTTCTGCCTACAATAAAATGCTTATGGTCAGTGCAGAAGAAGGTCTTAGTAAAAGAAATAACCTCCCATATAAGAAAAAAATATGAACAGAAGAGTGCTAGATCACATTGAAAAAAAAAAAAATCAGTAAAAACACAATCCTCAAAAAGGCAGATTTTTCCACCACCAAATGGTAGCCCTTTTGTCCACTACTAACTTTCATGGGTACCTCAGTGCCCAGGTTTTGGTCTATGTTCCAATTCTGTACTAAAAAAAAAAAAAAGAAGAAGAAGAAGAAGAAGAAAAACTCCTGGCCATTACCAAAAAACTAAGATCCTTTCAAAAAGATCCTTTCAAAAATGTCATGACAATGCTAGAAGAACAAAGAAATTTGCCTTCAGGGGCGCCCACTGGACAAACTGTCATTATTTATTTGAGCACCAAAAGGAAAAATAAAATATGGTTAAGTGAAACGAGTTGTTGGAAGACCAAGAATTCATCATTATTTCAAAAGAGAAAAGTTACTATGAAGGGCAAAAGGCAATTACAATATTAAAGGATAAATGTAATTGGGTATGGTTGGGTTTAATACATAGAACTGTTTGAGTTAGCCAAGCAGGGATTAAAAAAAAAAAAAAAAAAAAAAAAAAGTAGGAGCTGTACTAAGAATAGAAATGGCTGATCACAGCCTGTGGGGAGAGAGGGTCCAGGCAGCATGCGTATCAGAACGAGGAGTAATACGGCATGTTCCCAGGACAACAGGCCAGGTGGACATAAAACAACCATTGGCTACAGGTGGGTGAGGGTGCCTAACCAACATTTTACAAAGTATTCTGTAGGGGAAACTGAACCCTGATCTTTAGCATCAGGCTCGCTTCTTACAAAGAAAACTTATATTAATCAATGTGAAAGGCAATTTTTTTAAATAAGTTAAATAGTAATAATATAAATGAAATTTAACACTTAAAGAGAGAGCACAGCTTGACTGCCAAACCTGTGCCTCACACAGGAATCACTGATTTGGCAAAAGCAACCAAGACCCCATCTGTCAACAACTCAGATACAATAACCCTGGATATTCTGAGAGGCAATGTTTTACTTCTGGACTTATAAAAATTACAAAACCCCAAGAAGAAGATACAAAAAAAATTATTAATGAACTTTCTGGAAAGAATCTAAATAAGCATATCTATAATACTAGGAGGATATGAAAATAAATAATGAAATTAATTAAACCTACAGTGTTAGTGTTTTAAAAGAGCATTAAGTATACTAATTTGTGATAATTATATTTGTGCATGTTTTCTTTGTTTAAAAGTGTGCATCTTAGAATGGGTACAGGCGATTGCACTAATGTAAATTAAAAAAAAAAAAACCACACTGTTTACTTATTAATTATGGGGCCTCAGAGAAGTGTGCAATTTACACATTTGAAGTGCTAAAAACTGCTGGTCTTGAATAAGGAATCTTTAATGGTGGTAATGCTGCAGATTCTGGTTTTCTGACTCAGGTACATGATGGCTGCCCTAGATCTTTCTGTGGGAACTGTATTTATTAGCTATATGAATGTGGACAGCTTAACTTCTCTAGACTTCTATTTCCTCACCTATAAAAGGGGAATAATAGCCTCTATTCTGGAGGGTTGTGTGTGAAGGCCCTGGCACCCTGAGGTGCTCTAAAACGTTCCTTTAGCTGTTAGGTCATGTCACTGTACTGGGTTTGTATGTCAGGTCCTCAAGGGGGAAGAAAAGGTTCTCTGTCCAGGATACCAGGCAACTTGGCTTCTAGTGTAAACCATGGTGCTTCTACCGCCAGCGTCATTGCTATTGAACATCATCACCCTCAATTTTCAAAATGATAAGGCCATAAAAATTATTTCCAAGTAACAGGAGCACTTCCTGGTGCTACCTTAACATTATAACACCACCACACCAATTACTTGTTGCCACAAAGATCTTTTAATTCAAAATAGATTCTTCATTGAACGAAACAGCAGAAACTAGATTTTTGCAACAGACTACACATGTGGCCAAAATTCTCATAATCTGACAGATTGAAAAATTATCTCTAGGCTAGAGGCATTGCATTAAACAGCACATCCCTCACTGGATTTCCAGAATTTAGTTCCTAATGTAAAAACAGAACTATCACCGGAAGAATTAGGGGGCAATATCTGCAGCTCCTCTAACAATGGCTACACAAAGGTGAGTGATGCAAGCATTAAATCAAAATGACACGCACATGAGATTACCCGCTGTTTGGAAAACATGCTGAAGAAAAACCTAAATGTCTAGGCACTTAGTGATCTTTTAACAATAACGTGGAAAGTATGATGATAAAGAATAACATTTTAAAATTGCATGTAAATGGGTTAAACCGAAATGGCAGGGGGGAGATGGTGTGAGGCTACAAAAAGCTGGACAAGGCCTGTGCTAAATCCCTACACGTGTCAGTGCTGTGTGAAATGCAGTGCTTCTACACTCAACGTATTTAACCAACCTTCACACTCTCCTAATTCCCACCATGTAAGTGCTAACACTGAGGTTCAAAGGTGTTAAAGCCAAGTTCCCAAACTAGTAAGTGGTGGAGTTGGAATTCTAATCCAGCTTTGTCTTCCAAGCTCATTATTCCTTAATATTAGACCAGCTTCTAAGTGTTTAACCAGAACAAAATCTTGGAGAATCTAACTATAAAATGGACTGAAATCATTTGCACACCATCTTGAAAGTTCTCTATTCCACACCTGTAACAAAGTGTGGAAAAACTCAGCTCCTCTTTAATGCATCCAAGGCCAAAATAATCTGGGCCTCCCCTATTCATAAATTATAGAGTATTTTCTTCTCTCTGCCTTGTTTTTGAGATGGGTCTTACCCTGTCACCAGGCTGGAATACAATGGTATAATTATAGCTCACTGCAGCCTCCAACTTCTGGGCTCAAGCAATCCTCTTGTCTCAGCTTCCTAAACTAGCCTGGCTAGTTTTATCTTATTTTTGCAAAGATAGGGGTGTCTCACTATGTTGTCTGGGTGGTCTCAAACTCTCGGCCTCTGTGATCCTTCTGCCTCAGCCTCTGAGGTCACTGGGATTACAAATGTGCTTGGCTAGAACATTTTCTGTATAAAAAAGATTGTGCTAGGTAGGTTCTGGAAGAAAAATGAGGCAAGAATTCAAACAATGGCAATAAAAGACAAAATTATTAGGAAAGTAGGAAGACATGTCCTAAAGAATAGTCAGAGACAACGCCCAGCAGTGTTTCCTCCTATGGTCACCATTCTCTGGCTCCCCTGACCCACCTGCCCTGACCACATCTAACCTATATTAAAACCTGCAGTACCCAAAGCAACACTGTACAGTCCAATCACTAAGGAGAAAGCAGTGGCCTGTGAAATAAGCTTTCCTTCTCAGATGAAGACCAAGCAAACCAAACCAACCCCCTCTTTCGAATGAGCTCCAGATTCAAGAATCAACCCATTTTTATTCTTCTTTTAAATTTGTAATGACCCACATAACATGCAAACACCTTCTCCCTGTAAAAACTTACGTTACATAGACAAACTGGTTTTTGCCTTTTCTCCAGCCACTCTCTACATACACTCCGCCATTGTCCCTAGAAATCTATATTCCTTGTGTTACGCTGGATACTATTCCTTGTGTGTGAAACGACGTCCCCTCAACCCCACTCCCACTACCCTGTCTAAATCCACAGAACAATGATTCCCGAGCCGCCGGGAGCTGCAGCAGGTCCCCTCAACGCCTGGCCCTGGGGTGGTCTGTCCCTCTGGCTCACTTTGTGCACACCACTAGCACTGGCTGCACTCCGCCTGTGGGTCTTTCTCATTTTCTTGGACAGATATGAGCTTGGCAAGGCAGGGCCCAGGTTCTACTCACCACCCTCTCAACTCCAGCTTTGTATGGAGAACTTGCCCCTCAATGATAGCCCTGCTCCTACATTAGCCCCTCTCTGGGAAGAAAAAAAAAAAAAAAGGCATTTAAAGAAGTGATATCCAGGCATGCAGGGGGTACTGACAATGACGTCTCTGAAGAGGAAGGAAGGAAGGGAAGGAGGAGGACAGAGGAAACTTGGTGATGGGGGCAGGCACTGGGAGCAGGAGGAATAAAACAGGCAGCCTGCCCTCAAGGAGCCCACAGTCTGTTCGGATCCTCAGGGAACGCAGGGGTATTGATGAGTTTTTCCTCTTCTTGAGCTCCAAGAAATGGAAGAGGTAGCTGCAAGCACAGCTGAGCCAGGATGGCAACAGAAGACCGACAGCAGCTGTTTTATTCCCTAGCCAAATGAACCTGAAAAACTTTAAAGGCTTCCTTCTTCAAAATTACGTAGCTCAATCTTTCCTGCTTTCAATTCTCAAGATCTGCATCAATTTCAGATTCAGCATCCTGCCTCAATCCACCAGCAATAATTGAGGATGACTTTTTTCATTTAACTGAGAAAAACATATTTTCTAAGAAATAGCTCAACTTTTTCATAGGCAAAATGGGTAAGAATGAAGTGGGTAATAACAACCGAATGAACTAGTTCAGGGCTATGTTCTTGGTAGACACAACATTTTCTAAGGACAGAAGGCATATGAGTGTATAGAGTCAATGTGACTTCATGTGCAAGCTCATTTACCATGTAAAAGTTTGATTTTTTCTTTTTTAAAGGCAGAGCCCAAACTACTTATGTGGCTCCAGCCCTGAATTTTGCTTTGTAAAGATATCTCAGAGTGAAATTATCCAGCAAACCCTTGTGTGGATAGAAGGTTCCACAAGTCAACAACCGCTTAAGCAGTTTAAATCAACAAGCAAGATGCCCTCTATTTAAATGCTATGAGTGAATCTATTTTAAGCCTTTAAAAATCCTTTGGGCAGGTGTTTAAGCTGTGTACAGACTGAGCCTGTGGAGGCTCTGGGGGTGGGGGAGGGCAGGCTCCACTCTCCATGCAGGCAACATTTTGTTCAGACAATCTTCCTGCAGCAGGTCATGTGACAAAGGCCAAATAAACAGCATCTGGGGATTTTCAATTACAGGCCTTCGCCCAGCATGCCTGCACTGTAATCTCTACCAGATGAGGCTCAGGCCTCCCTATTTTCAATAATTCACACACTGTGTACACATAACATGACAATAAGGGCATTCATGGTGCGGCCTGATTCGCAGATCAAAGCTAGCAAAGGGCCAGCTGTAAGCATGCTCGGCTGCTGGATGATTCATGCCTTTCACAGGCTTGGAAAGACGCTCCGCGGGACCTGGCAAGCCAGCCTCTTTCCTGTGTGGTATGCTGAGCAAACCTTGAACATGAATGGGGCACAGGCCCCTGGGACAGCCAGAAAGGCAGCCAACTCCATGTGCATTTACAAGTATTGGGAAAGATTCAAATGCCATTCTACTCAATAAACTGCCCCTCTGACAAAGTTACCTTGGCCAATGTAAGACCCATGCAGAACCCCACCGCTCGTGGGGACAGGTGTTTCTTGAAACCAAACCCATTCCGTAACCATAATTAACAAACCCTTGGTCAGGTGCTTTGAGTTTACAAATCCATTAGCTGGCAGTGTAGTACCCGTTTAGCCATCACACACACACACACACACACATAAGCAGACTCAGACACAAACTACCACTACATGGACATATTAATACACTGTTAATGCACGTCACAGAGGTTTGGGTCTAGGAAATGAAAGAAGACATTCTGTTGTGATTACTGAAATCCCTACATGTTAACTCAATTAACTCTCCTGGTAGACTTACAAATTCCCCACCGTGTGTACGTGTTCTCTGCCGGTGCTGTAGCTCTTTGAAAGTATTCAGAGTTCTCAAGTCCATGACTGTCTAAACGCCTCTCGCACTGCAGGGAGAGTTGCAACTGGAGGAAATAAGGACACCATTTTCCTCATATAAAGATTTCATACCCGTCAATCAGGGCAGGAATCAGGAGAAAGCCATAATGATGACTTCCTTGGAGCCAACACATGCTGCTCACCAGCTGTGGGCTGTGTGTCCTTACTCTCTTTTCTCTCTTATTCAGAATGGTTTCCTCTTAATCACAATAATCCCAAAAGTGCTAAAACATATCAATCGCCGGGTAAGCCCTGCCTACAAAGGGCCAGCCGGCTGGCTTTTATGGCCTTGTCCGACAGCAGCTGATACTTCATTCAGTGACAAATCCAATTTAGCAGTTACAAGAGGTTCAGCATCCCTGAAAAAATATTGGGGTTGATGTGACACTCTGAAGTCAGCAAAGGCTCCACTGCCATATTGTTTTAAAGATTTTTGTGCTGTCATGTTTGGATGTCTATAACCAACTATCTTACACCTTCCCCACCCGGGCCCCCATGATCTGGTGATGGTGTGGTGGGGGCGGCTGCAGCAGTGATGACAGCGGCAACAATCGAATGCTTGGATAAAAAAAAATATATAGGCAACAGTTGCATGCAGAAACTGAATGAACACTATGATTATACCATCACTTCAAAAAAGAAAATAACTGAATTTCTAACACATTGAAAGAAAAAGCTATGAGGTAAATTGATTTGACTCTAACCTATGTAACTCTAAGTCAGTTCTAAGAGTAAAACAAGGTAGGCAAATGTGAAGCTTTTACCCTTGGATTAAAATTTGTTTTATTAAGAACTATTTTAAGACTAATGTAAAGACTTTGTAATTAAATTATTTACATTCATTTTAAACACTAAAATGTTAAAACAAGGGTAAGCTTTAAGTCATGATGACAGGGAAACCAGAAATTGACAGAAAGAAAACCGTTTTTGAACATTAATATGCATTCTTTACAGAAAATTACATGAATTCGAGTGAAGAAAATCTCCAAAAGGAAATAACTTGGATAATTTAGATATTAAAAACATTCGCAACCAGTGTCATTTTTTTCCGAGGTGAAGGCTGTATTAACCGGTTTGATGTCAGCATTCTAAACTGTACATAAAATCAGCACCTTGTACCCCATAAATGCATTAATGTACAGTTACAATTTAACACAAAAATAAATAAAAATAAAGTAGATCATAATTTGTAACCAAAAAAAGTGTCATTTTTAAGCAACAAGTTAATTTATGAAGTGAAATAAAAGGGAAATGATATAATAGGAACATGGGCTGATCATTCCTTTAAAATTAAGCTTTGTCGTCAATAGTTGGTTATTTATCCCAACTCTAGTTTTAATGATACCAAAAGAAGTGACCACAGAAACATCTGGTTTAAAAAAATAACTTGAGTTTTCAGTACCATAAATGAGACACATGCAATTGTGGCTGGCAAGATAGCAATGATGGAATATTCCATACATAGAATTCTTATTTCATGTGGCTTTAAAACTTTATTCTCCAGATTTTTTAAGGCATAAACTAAAAACTAAAATAAAACAAAACAACCAAAAGCCTGCAGACTTGAGAAGACATTTTGCTTTTGTGACTAACAATCCATTAGATTAATATTTTGTCAATGTCACTTGTCACAACAAAAACAGCAGCATTTATAATTTACTCTAAGACTGGTTTAATTAAAATTCAAAAAACCACGACAAAGCTATATTGAATTTCATTTGCCGCATTGTAATTACTTACTTTGTAGCTGACTATAAACAGTATTTTATTACATCCACAAAAATGCATTTAAAAGCTAACAGCAATTCATAGACTCTGGAAGAACGAAGGGAACAAGTCCTGTCACTTCAGTTTTGAATAGAGAGCTACTTCGCACTTTAATGCGACATTAGAAAATGAAAATTTGTGTTCTTTCCCAAACTGAGGGGATCTACTGCTCTGCCTACATTACCTTCAGTTAGAGCTGGGCCTGGACTCCCCAAGAACACAGATTTGACAGAGCCAGATCTGTGTACCTCCCTCCCAAGTCTGACTTGGCTGGAGCCCAACAATGAGACAATGGAGGCTGCCAGACATGATGGATGACTTAAAGGACTTAAAACCACCATTTGCATCCTCCCAGATACACAATTAGCTGGGGGGGGAAAAAATTTTTTTTTTTTCTTTTTTCCTGGAAGCAACTTGCAATGCTGTTAATCTGCCTGGCAGGGGAGAGTTAGTTTAGTGAAATTAGAGTTACTTTAAGAACATTTGTCTGAGACATTTTCCTAAAGTGTCTCACTGGAGTGAGAAGAAATAAACCATTCGTTTTAGACAAAAAATAAAGTTCAGAATTTTAAAAATTAGGAAAAGATTAAATACTTTTAACTCTCTTAAAGCTAGTATCAGAAAGTTGTCGATACATTTGTTTAGTTCATTTTTCCATCCCCTCTTCCTTCATTTTAAATCCATATAATTCTTAAAGGAAGCATAATAAAAAACTCACTTATTGAACAAGGCAGGCAGGCATAAACACGATTTAAGCATGAAAGAAATGAAACTGTCTGCAGACATGCTTGCCAGATAAAATTCAGTGGCTCTAAAATCGCATATGAGCAATTTTCTGGAGTTCATGACAACCCAGGAGGGAATGCCTAAGAAAGAACAGAGAAATAGCTTAAAAGTCAACCCGCATTTCTCTAGCATGAATTTGCAGGATGGGGTAAGAGCACCTCCGGAAGTTCACCAAGCCTCCATTAATAAACGAGGCAGCAGTGTGGTTTCCCTGGCAACAGAGACTCCTAACTCTCCAGCAAGCTTAGGGCATAAGTGCGAAAGGTTTCCCCTCAAATCCTAACTTCCTGCTTCCAGGTGCTGACAAAACCAAACATACTTTTAAGCCCAGAGAAACAGTGTAGGGGTTTTCGAAAGGGATTCTCTTAACACTGGTTTGTTCAAAACTCTGCAGATCTGGCACGCTGCAGATGCTTGGAGAAATATTTTAAAGGGAGTTAAGGGCCCTGAGAATGTTCAATGATTTGTTAAACACCTTTGCTGCAATATTATAACGTGTTATGACAAGCTATACATCTTCATCATAGGCTCCCATGATTAACATCAGCCTGATTTGTTTCCTTTGCCCTGTAGAGATGATTCGGGGTTCAGGACCAGCCTAATTACCAGAATTCAGCACATGAGAAGAGCGTATATATTTCTCTAACATATGTAACCCAACCTTCAAACTTCATGAGGTCATGTTACATTTTAAAAGATACCTTTCCAGCTCCTCCATATGATTGGGAATTGCGACAGAAGTCCAAATGCTAGAACTCTGCCATTAACAGCCACTAACTTTAGGGGAAGTTATTAACCTTTTTGAATCTCAGTTTTCCCAAAGGCCTAATACCCTATACAATAATGCTATGATACCACCATGAGCTCCAGCTCCATTTACATTCCTTCCGAACACAGGCAGAGGATACCACAAAGGACTGGTGTTCTTGAATTCTCTACCTCCCCATTTCCCTCTAAGCACTGAAGGATACAAACCAAAGGAAGACGGCATGCTTCCCAATAAATTCAAAAGCCAAAAGCAGGGCAACAACCATGACAGCAGCCCAGAAGGGTGGAGGGCAGGGGTATGCGTGAGCGGATTCTGACAAAAGCCCAAGAGAATTCTAAGCCAACTCCTCCAGAAACACAAAACCAACATTCCCAGGGTAGAGCTTCCCTTGGGGGAAAGTGATGTAGGAGAGTAAGCACAGTTTGCAGGCTAAGGCAGCAAAAGCACTTCCCAACCAGCATCCATCCTTGTCCTCGCAAGAGCTGTGCTGAAAGACTGAGAAAGAGAGACTCATTAAAAGCTGGGGGTCGCTAAGTACCAAGTATGGGCATGGCTTTGGGGGGACAGCTGAAAGGGCCAAGGAGGGGGAAAGGCAGCTCTTCTGAACCCACTGAACTGACATCCATCTGGCCCCCACTGTATAAAAGACGCAGACAGGAAATAAATGGCAGAGTCACAGTGGCTATCTGTACTTCAGAATTTTCCTTTCTAACTCTGTTCGCTTTCGTCCCCTTTCACCTATGAATAAGCTAGTTTTCAGCCCCTCTCTGCACCCACAGAATAATGCAACGTCCCACATGACACTCACACATGCACTGCCTTCTGCACGTGTTCCTGCTAAAAGGCTGTAGCAGACAGTAACAAATTTCTGACAGCTTCAACTGATAACTTGAGAGGAGAAAAAGTATTCCATTTCAATTTTCAGACAGGTCTGACTTGGGGACAAACCAGCTGAAGGACAGGGAGTGCAACTCTCGCTGTAAAAGCCACAGTTAGCTATGGGAGCAATCAAATATCTACCAGAACTGCATATCTAATTCCATTCCACTCACGGGATCACCTGCAGGCAGCCACCACTGACATATAAACTTCCTCATAAAGCCTGTGTCTTATGATTTTTCTATCTTAAAGAAAAACGAGAGACTTCTGATATGAATAGAGCCCCTCCACCCTTGAGAGCAGACCTGCACAGAGCTAGGTACACCCATTAACACAGCACCTCCAGAGAACACAAAGAACACGTAGTTAAACCCGAGATCTGTGCACTAGGGGCCAACAGATGGCCATTTATTTCATTCAAATGAAAGGTAAGCAAGAAAGATTAATACGCAGAAACAATCTGCAGTGTATGAATTTTGACTGACCTTTCTCTATAATTTAATTATCGACAGTTATAAAGCATTTGCCACCACACTGCTGGCTATAGCGCCTTCATTCTAGTAACTGCTTCTAAAATTTTCACGGAAGAAGCAGCAGGCTCCCAAGTCAGCAAAAGATGTCACACTAAATATCCAAAGGTCACTCACTTGCCCGTGGGTTCATCACGGGTGAGCCAACCAATTCCCCCAAGTTAGAAAATCCAGCACTATGCATGGCTGCTTCTCTGACAGTTACTCAACTGCATAAACGTAAATCTCTCAGACTTGTCCACCTCCACCTTCCACTCTCCCTGCATTGGCTCTCACTAGTTCCGTTTTAGTCTTTTGCAGCAGCCTCTTAATTGCCTTCCTCATCTTCTGTCTCCTCCTACTCTCACCCTTCCTTAAGGCCACATCCCGAGTGATCTTTCCTAAATTAAGAAGTCCGATCACATTACCTTCAAATACTGGCTTTCTATCACGCAGTCTCCTAATCCTAGAGTGCCAAACAACTGCTGTTGTTGCCTACAAACCTCTACTCATCTTTTACTCCCCAACTGAAATAAAGCCTTCCCTGACACACAGTGATCTCCTGATCACACACCTGCTCTAACTCCACCACGTACGTCCATCATTTGTTTCCAGGATCACCTTCTCAGCTAGTCTTCAAAGGACCCCATGGCAAGAGCTTTTCCCCTCTAATTTCTGCATCTCCAGCCCCCAGCATACCACCTAACATGAATGAATGGACCAGAAATATGCAGAGTATATACTTGGAAGTGTACCATCCTCAATAAATTCTTTTAGTAAGTTAGAATCAAAATATTATTTTGAGAAAAAAAATATTTCAGAATTTCCTTGAGTCAATGAAAAACAATGCTCAAAAGTTTATTTGTAAGTTGCTTGTATGGGTGATATGTTTTCCATCCAAAAAAAATTTATGAGCCTGTTTCCCCAGTTTGAGCCACACAGAGATTTTCTGTTGGGAAATCCTTTTATGCCGTGTGTGGTTTCTCATCTATCGAAGCCTTCTAATTACAAAATATTATCACCCCTAAAACCAATAAGGAAATGATGAAAATATTTATAACTGTACTGCCTAGGCTTAGAGAAATTCTCTTAGAGACTTTAATAATAGAGAGTTAGACACATATGGCTCTAGAAGATACTTTAGGGATAATTTCATCTAACAATTTCAGTTGTGCAGATGAGAATAATTAAAGCAACAAGAAGATGAAAGATGTGGCCAAAGCACTCATAACACTCCTAAGTTTGCTGAGAGCTCCTGACTAAGGCAGCACTCACTTTAGAACCAATCTACGGCAAACCTTCCTTGTGTATGAGCTTTATATTTAAAATGTTAAAAATGTATCTTTAAAGTACACCTCATCATTAACATTTAGTCAAAGCACAAACATGTCTTTAACATTGCTGCCAACTGGAATTAAATCCAAAATTCTTCTCAATTAGAGAAAGCTAATCCAGATATATTTGGAATTATGTCCCAGAGTCTATTCTGATCACAAATACATAATCAAAAGGGAAACGCTGGTTTCCCCCTTAAAGCATCAAGGGCCCAGGGATTCTTGGAGGGCATATAGGGTAACATCGCCTACGTTCATTATTACTCAGAACAGTACAGCGCCCCAGGTCCCTCTAAACAGCGGATTCCTGTTTGTTACAGATTCCTCCTGAATGTATTACAAGTTTCTCAAAAGGAAGTCCCATATTAACACAGAACCCAGGACTTACATCTTTAGAATTCACAGGAATGTGACATGTCGTGAAGTGATAGCATTGTTTTCAAAATCTTAAAAATCCTTCTTTATAATTTTTAGTGACATCTACATTGAGACGTCTGGGAAAATATTCAATAAAGCTACATTTATCCTTTATGGTTTCAAGCTCCCATTTTATCTCCCTTCAACTGTCTTCTTTCCAGACAGAAGCAGCCTAAGGTCTTCAATCTGTTCTTACCTAAAGATGCTCCCCACAGTCATTTTCTGGAGAGTATGCTCCCAGCGCTTTCTATCCTTCAGGGGCAGCATAAGAGCATGCACAATACCCCAGGGCCAATACAGAAGGACTGTGTCAGATGTTTATATGAAAACAAACACACCAAACCAGACTGAAAAGGCAGATGTGGTGGCGCTTAGAAAGAGGGGCCCCAGCACGGGAGGGGAAGACCTGCTTCACATTCCAGTTTGAATTTGGCAAAACCTCACCTGTTCTACATATAGAAAGAGCTCCCTTAAAGAGCTGTCATGAGGATCAATAAATAATGTTTCTATGAAACCAGCAAGTACAGAAGCTGATATAGAATAGATACATCATATAACTAGTTGAATCAGGCATACCAAATCAGATATTCATCAATTCACTTCTTATTGCTGTTAGAATTTCTCACTGACATGTTAAATATGATTTCCATGCAATGGACTCTCTTGGTCAAATACAAACAGGCCCATGCTCCTCCAACACTCAACACTGCCAGTTAAATGAGAGATGCTGAATGTGGTGACTAATGCCTCGCACTCTGGGAGGCCAAGGCAGGTGGATCATCTGAGCTCCAAAGTTCAAGAGCAGCCTAAGCAAGAGTGAGACCCTATCTCTCCTAAAAATAGAAAAACTAGCTTGGTCTCATGGAGGGCACCTATAGTCCCAGCTACTCGGGAGGCTGAGACAAGAAGATCGCTTAAGCCCAAGAGTTTGAGGTTGTTGTGAGCTAAGACATCATGGCATTCTACCAAGGGCAATGGAGTGAGACTCTGTCTCAGAAACAATAAATAAATAAAAAAATAAATGAGGGAAGAAAGAACTCTCTCTCTCCTAAAATGTTTGGTTTTCTCAAAACACCAGTGCACCAATAGATAGACTGATCAAAGATCTAATTCATAAAAGAAACATAAATGATTTGATAAAATGAAAAAAGGTTCAACTTTACACGTAGTCAATCAAGGTAATGCAAAACAATAAAATACTTATTGTTTATTTCTAAATCAGGTTACACTAAACTATCCACTACATTCTTGCATGTCCTATGGACCTTTGAGCATACAGTCCAGGATGCTTCTCCCTGCCCCGTTTTCCTCGCCAACTTCTGTGTCTTCCCATCTTAGACAGCCCCTCCAATAAATCTGCTCTGGGCAGGAACCAGAGATGCAATTATTAACACATTAATGAATGAATTCATATGTTGAAGCTCTAAGCCTCAAAGTGACTGTATTTTCAGGTAGGTCCTTTAAAGTGATAACGGCGGTCAAATGAGGTCAGAAGGGTAGAGCCATAATCCAATATCACTAGTGTCCTTTTAAGAAGAGGAAGACACCCAGGGAACTTGACAGAGGAAAGGTTGTGTGAGGACACAGTGAGAGGAGGGCCCTCTACAAGTCAAGGATCCAACTTGCTGGCACCTTGATCTTTCAGACTTCTGGCCTGCAGAGAACTGTGAGAAAATAAAGTTCTGTTGTTTAAGCTACACAGTGTATGGTATTTTGTCATGGCAGTGCTACAAGACTAATACAACATGTCTGTAGTTTCCAAAGAGACTCGAACCTTGTTGACGGCAACAGCCAAAACTGCCCTACCATTACTGAGGGCCCAGTGCCTCGCACAGGGGAGGGGCTCAATGAGAAAACAACAAAAAAACTTGTCTTGAGCATTAGCAGGAATTCAAAATAATTTTAAGCACACAGCTCAAGAGTATGATGAAGTACCTACTTTTCAGCTTTGGAGCTAAGCATGCAGAGAGGAATGAGGGTAAACACCCATGTTGGTTCCTTTTACTCTAAACAGAATTTAACATATTTACCTTGCAGTGTAAACTTTTGGACATTATAAATAGTTAATTTTGAGATAATTATGGATGGAGGGTAAGCCAATTAAGTTGTTTGCCTTTATGCACTAGGGTATGTGCCTGTGTGCCAGGCCTGAGAGTCACTGTGGGATGTGCAGCGTTAATTAACTTATGCATAGATGCTGAATGTTAAAAAAAGCAAAGTCAGCTGTACTAAAGGAAACTCTGCATTTCATAATACTTTTCAAAGGTAATCTTTACCAAAGAAAAACAGATCCACTTTTTCTTTTTATGACAAATGCACCATTACTCTCCACCTTTTACCCTACCAAGTCCACGATGTGCTGAAGGTTTAAAATACTCTTTCAGGCAAAAAAACTAATCTGGGGAATAACCTGCACACACACACACACCCCCCCCAAAAAAAGAGGGGCGGTTCTGGGGCCTGAAGTCAGAAATTAAAAGGTGGCATAATTCTGGAGCTCTAATGTACAGCAAGCTGATTATAATTAGAAATACTGTGTTATGTACTTGAAATTTGCTATGTGCTCTCACTACCATCGCCACCAAAAAAATTTTATAAGGTTAACTACGTGAGTGATAGATCTGTTAACTAGCTTGCTGTTACCATTTCACAATGTTATGCTAATATAATATGACAAAACAAGTCCTACACCTTTTTTTTGGAGACAGAGTCTCACAATGTCACCCTGGGTAGTGTCATGGTGTCACAGCTCACTGCAACCCTCAAACTCTAGGGTTTAAGCAATTCTCTTGCCTCAGCCTCCCAGGTACTGGGACTACAGGTGCCTGCCACAATGTCCGGCTATTTTTTTGTTTCAGTTGTCATTGTTGTTTAGCCAATCCAGGCTGGGTTTGAACCTGCCAGCCTCAGTGCATGTGGCCACTGTGCTATGGGCACCAAGTCCAAGTCCTACTCCTTTAAATGCATATGATTTCTTTTTGTCATTATACCTCAACAAAGCCTCCAAAAAAAGGAAAAAAGATGGCATAAACTTCACCAGAAAAGACATTACACAGAATCAGATTTCCAGCTAGTCCACAAAATTTTGGTAAGTTCCTAGGTGCCAAGGCCAGGTCACAAAGATCTATCTCACCCGTAAGAACAGGACTCAACAACCAACAGTGATAGTAACAGAGATCACCCGTGTTCTGATGCATTAAGGGGAAGAGACAAACACCATCCACTTCTTCCCTACTCTAATAAGAGGCAATGATTTTCTTCCATCACCTTCCTCCTGGCTTCACTTCTTTCCCAAATCCTAGTTAAGTCTTTCTCTGGGTCACAGATACCCTCCTCCTAATGTCTGCTAGGTTCCAAAATTACTCAGCCCCCTTTCTGCTCCACGTGACACTCCCATGCTCTCCACACAATGATTCCAGGCTGGAGGCAGGAGGAAGCAACCTAAATGAACTCATTCCCACTATACTCAGTGGCCCCTTTTCTCATCAACACAGGAAGAAAACATTTTAAAGATTTTTTTCTCCTTTTAAAAAAAATTTTGTTTCTAGTTGACAATAACTGGATATTGTGAGGTACCATGTAATGTTATGATACACTTACACACAGCAGAATAATTAAATTAGGCTAATTAACATTAACGTTTGTGGTGAGAGCATTAAAAAATCTTTCAGCAATTTTGACACATGATAGATATTATTAATTACAGTCACTATACTTGCAATAGATCACTAGAACTTACCGTATATACTCGAGTATAAGCCAAGTTTTTCCGGCACAAAATTTGTGCCGAGTTCGGGTTTTACGGCACAAATTTTGTGCCAAAAAAAACTTGGCTTATACTCGAGTATATACGGTATTCTTCCTGTCTAACTAAAACTTTGCACCCTTGACTAAGATCCCTCTTTCTCTATCTACCTCTCAAAAGATCATTACTGCTTTCAAATAAAACTTTGAATAGCAGCATTAAGGCATTCAGGATACCCTGAGTTTGCCTCTGAATAGAGGTTTTCTTCCTCCATTTCTCAACCTGCCGGTTACAGAAATGCAACACATCGTTCTACGCCAGTCCTAAGTTAGAAACTAAGGTTTGTATAATTTTCACCATTTAAAATTTCACTGCCAAACAAATTTATTCTCCCACAAATATGAAAACGTTCTTCAAGTATAAATTGCAGACCTATATTGGATAATAAACTATTGGCATCACAAGGAATCAATCCCAAACCAGTAAAAACCAAATTCTTTTATCTCAATGGCAGATCTACACACCAAGGTTGGATGTTACACATATTCACTGCTGGTGTTGGTACAAGAGTTCTTACTCTGCTTCTGTGACTTCCTAAGCTCTAAGAAGATCAAGAAGCTCTAAGTCTCATGGAAGTGACAAATAATGTATCAGAGACGATGACAGCATCATGCAACTAGAGGCAATATACAAATCGCAAGACT
This sequence comes from Loris lydekkerianus, assembly GCA_963574355.1. Classification (NCBI taxonomy): domain Eukaryota; kingdom Metazoa; phylum Chordata; class Mammalia; order Primates; family Lorisidae; genus Loris; species Loris lydekkerianus. The sequence continues at coordinate 20,742 of CAUYPK010037196.1, read as the reverse complement.
CCAAAGCAAAGCATTTTTTTACATATAGACAGTTGTGTTTATCCTCTGCCTTTTTTAACTCTCAGAAGGAAAATAAAGCTTATCTTATTAATACAAATAGTACCTATTATATATCACCAGGTACTGTGTAACACTCTTCCCATACCCCCCTCTTCACTATCATAATAGTCTAAAATGGAAACTACTATTGTTTCCATTTTAGGATGAGGAACCTGAGCCTTAGACCAGTTAAGGAACTCACTCTACGTATACATCTAATAAATGGTATAACGGGGGGTTTTAGCCCAGATCTGTCAGGTCGCGCTGCCCTTAAAAGGAAGTTGTGTCAGGAGTCCACAACTCCAAAGCTTCCACAGATATTCCTTACAGCCACTGTCCAGCCTATGGACAAATGATTAAAAAAGAATGAATAGTCTAAGAAAATCAAACACTAGAAAATCTATTCTGTGTAACTCATACCTCACCCACCCCTCTCCAAATGTCAACTGAGTAATTTATCTTCCACACCTCACACGGTTTGTTTTACACCACCTTGTAATTATTCCCCAGGGCTGGCTGCCAGTCACTTACTCACATTGCCTATAATTTGCATTGTTTGCAATCTAGTTTGATTCAAGGCATCTTTCTTAGATTCAGATTTTAAATTCTTATTCCTTAAGATGTAACTATTGCAACTCAATTCAATAAATGTTTATTAAGTACTTGCTTAATAATTACATATGTTAGGGATACAGACACAGCCCCTACCCAAGGCAAGCTCAAAGTCTAGTTGGGGAAACAAACAATCAAATGTGTAAACACAAGGAGGGGGCACCTAAAAACTAGAAGGCGCCTAAAAGGTTCTAGAAGAATAAATGGCAATTTTTTTTTTTTTTTTTGAGACAAGTCTCATTCTGTTGCCCTTGGTAGAGTGAAGCATTCATAGCTCACAGCAACCTAAAACTCTTGGGCTTAAGAGATCTCTTGCCTCAGCCTCCTGAGCAGCTGAGACTACAGGAACCCACCATAAAGCATGGCTAGTTTTTCTATTTTTAGTAGAGACGGGTCCTGCTCTTGCTCAGGTTGGTCTTGAACTCCTGGGCTCAAGCAATCCACCCACCTCAGCTCCCAGAGTACTAGGATTACAGGCATAAGCCATCGTGTCCAGCCTATGAATGGCAGTTCATAAAATGGCTAATGGGGGAAAGAGTATTCTAAGTATAGAAATAGGACAAAACAGAACTATAACTTGGAAATATCAAGTAATTCCATGTGACTAAACAGGTAGGAGGAATAAACAGTGGAGGCAGGATGCAAAAATTTTTATATATGAAAATCTTGATCCTATAGGAAAAGGGAAGCCAATGCTTTTTTCAGCAACATGGTGACAGGAATAAATACAAGTTTCAGGAAGAACACTCTGGTTCTCTCTACAAGAAGGAAGCACAGCAAATTCCTCATTTTCAGATTTGCATGTCCATTTTGTTGGGTGACTAAATGTCAAAAAGAGCTGCTTATAGTTCTCCCTTTTCCTCATCTTAGTTGAGTTGTATCACTGTCCAGCTGCGTGTACCTCAGATGGACACTGTACCCTGCATTAAAATATTTCAGCACAAGGCGGCCAGGGAGAAGGCAGACCTGCATTTCAGCACATCTCTGCAGGCTACCACTCAATGTTCATAATTAGGATGATCTGAATTCCCTCTGAATCTTCTTTTTTTCCCCCAATTCATTGATAAAGTCTTGATTAAAAATACAGACATTTTGTCATCCTTACTACGTTTACCTCATCTCAAAACTCTGACTGGGTGAAAGCTAATGCTGCCTCCTCTGTCTGGTCAATTATCGCATGGACACAAGGGACCAATTAATGCCATCCATAAAAGCCTGAATCATTCTGTCAATTAACAAGAACTAACTATGTCATCAGATATATTACTGGTGAGCAAGTCTATTTGGTTGCAATATGTCTTGAAGGAGAGCAGTATCAAATGAATCACAATTGACTTGGACAACTGCTAGCATAATTTCGGAAGATGAAAAGACAGATGTGGTAGTTATTAGTGGTCCCCTGAGGAATTACAGCCAAGCAATTGTAATGTGCTAAGACTGCACTAGCAGGTGCCTGCAGTACAAATCAGACGGAGGGTTAAATCAATATTTTCAATTTCTTAGGATCAATCTGGTGTTTGAACGAGATAGAAACTTGTTAGCAATTGGCAGGATGTGTAAATGAAAAGTCAAACTTCTTATTATTTGTTAAAAAGGAATGAGTATACTGCGTCATGCCCTTGGCACAAGGTAATGCTTTCATGATCCAGTAGCTGGAAAACTCACTAAGAATCAAGCAGCTCTTAATTTTTAATAGAGTACAAAAGGTTAGCTTTATAAAGGTTGAACACCCAAGATCTTTAAAAATGATTGAAGTGTCAATAGGAAAGTTTTGAGCTGTGACAACAGTATAGTTATTAATGATTAGTGCAAGAAGCAGAAGGAAACGTTAAACTCAACGGAAAGAGAAGAAAAATACAGGTCTTATAAGAACGTCGAGATTAAACACAGCCTTAAGATCGTTACTATTTTTTCTTGTTCTACTAAGAAACAGTCTGGCTTTGAAAAGAATATACCAAAAACTTTAATGTATTTTTCCCCTGGTCTTATATACTGTATTTATGATTCTTGTTGAATGTATGGATTAACTAAACAACTATCTCTTGACAACATTCCATCTCAGTTTTTATTTGTGTGCTTATTACAAATTCAGGGATACATAATCCTTTATAGCTGAGGTCCCCAACTCCCTGTCCCTGGACCAGTCAGTGGCCTATTAGGAACCAGGTGGCACAGCAGCACCACCCCCGGGGAGTGGGGGGAGCTCTGTCAGTATTTACAGCACTCCCAGCTTGCATCACCACTTGAGCTTGTCTCTTGTCCCATCCATCCCTCCTTCCATGGAAAAGCTGCAGGAAACTGGTCCCTGGTGCCAAAAAGGTTGGGGCCACTGCTTTATGGAATTCAAAATTATGAAGCTGCAACAACACAAACAAACAGAGCTTAGAATTGTAAACAAAACTTGCAAGCTAATGCATTTTTTGTGTATACTTTGCAATCACTTTAATCACTACAGGTGTGGAAGGGTAGTGTGGTTCACTAGAAGAAAGCAGAGACACACAGCATCAATCTGGGATCTGCGGCTTATTCACCACTGCACTAGAATCAGGGCTGGTTTTGCAGATTTCCTGTCTCTTACACTTGTTGAGAGCAGTGAATCTCCTGCCTGGCATATCAGTTAAAGTGCAAACACTTCCACCTGACACCCTACTCAAAACAATGTGGCATATTTCAACAAGTAAAATAAGTAAATGCATTAATTGTGTAATATAAATCCGAAGAAGGTCGATATGTAAGTATTCATAGGCAAATAAAGACTCTACAATAGAGAGTCTTTTTGCTTAAAAACAAAAGAAAACAAAACTCTCCAGAACCTATTCAAAAAGGCTCATCCAAGCAAGGGTTCCTTGACTACTCAAGAGCAAGGTTTTTGAGACAGAAAAGATAACCAGGCAGAGCATCCACCCTCAAGGAGTTTAATGGGAATATTTACCCAATTAATGTGAACCAGGAAGACCTAAGATAAGCTAGGGCACTGGGGGGACTCAGGGAATAGAGAAAGCCCTCAGCTAGTGAGTGGAGGAGGCAGGGGAAGGGCAAGCCCTATGGGAAAAAATTCAGGGAAGAAGTGATAGTTGAGGTGGACTCTGAAGAAGAATAAGATTTAGGCTCGGTGCCTGTGGCTCAAGCAGCTAAGGCGCCAGCCATATACACCTGAGCTGGAGGGTTCAAAACCAGCCTGGGCCCACCAAACAACAATAATGGCTGCAAAAAAAAAAAAAAAAAAAAAAATAGCTGGACGTTGTGGCAGGTGCCTGTAGTCCCAGCTACTTGGGAGGCGGAGGCAGGAGACTCACTTGAGCCCAGGAGTTTGAAGTGGCTGTGAGCTGTGATGCCACAGTACTCTACATGGGGTGACAGCTTGAGACTCTGTCTCAAAAGAACAAGATTTAGACAGGACTAAGGAGAGGTAGGAGGAAGAGAGCCAGGCAAGAAGGGCTTCCTGGAGGAGGGACCATAGTGACTGAATGGAAGCCAAAGAAAGAGGGAAGAAATTCCAGGCCAAGAGTGCTTCATCTGCCAGAGGGACTTCATCTATGGAAGGGAATGGTGGGACCTGCCCTTCACAACAGTGGACGATGAGGGAGAAGGAAAGAGGTCAGCTTCCTACCACTAATGTAGGGGGCCTGGGACAGATGACGGGGAGGAGGCAGAAAGGCCTGTCCTTGGCCAGGGAAGAAGACCAGTGGGTGGGGGTGAGGAGTGGTGTTTCATATTCTCCCCACACTTTTTGCTTGCTTTTTCTTTAAAAAACTGTCCACAAATAGGAACTAAGGTGTGGGTAATTGTAAATATATATTATCACAAAATTAATATGTATAATTTACACATGCTTGATTTATATACATATATTTGCATATATTATATACATGCTAACTTTTTTTTTTTTTTTTTTTAAGAATGAACAAATTCTAGGTTTTGTTTATTAAAGCCACATAGACAGCAGGCACTGAAGCACAAAAAGGGTAGGTTGTGTTGTGTGGGGCAGCTGTACTCTCCCAGAGGGGCTGGGGCCCTGAGACCTAGGATACCACTCTCCGCGTACCTCTGAATAGAAGGATCTCTACCTCTGGATATAAGGATCTCTGTGGCCACTGGAACCTGGGTTCCCTCCAGTGGCTTGTACGAGAAGTCAACTCACAGGAGGCTTAAAGGGGCAGCCAGGTTTGGGTTGAGTCTTCCTTAGGGCCCAGGAATCAAAGGCTGTGATGTCAGCCCAGGAGGGTAGCAGCAAATTGCCCAGGCAGCCCAAAGAACCAGATCCGCCAATAGGGACTTGGGGGGGGGGGGGGCCGGCCCTGCTGCGTGCCAAGATAAATACAATGGAGGTTGAGAAAGAACAAGGTGGGAAGTGCTGATTTCACCAAAGGGTTCAGAAATGATAAAAATGGAAAAAAGTAATGTCTTAGAATTCACAATAGATATTTCTTTCTATTAAAGAAGTGCTCAGAACTCACGGTAGGAACCAAGCACCTTGGAATTTACAAAGAACCGAAGGCAAGAATGAGCTGACTTCTCTAAACACAACGGGGTCTACCCATTTCTGGCCCCTCATTTGTTCCCATTTTATCTACTGGAATCCCTCCCCCACCACACACACACCCTTGCCAGCCTCTGTGGATCTGACATCACCCACTGGGTGGTGAGGCCTCCTCAGTCCCCAGGATACTTACTCTCTTCCATTTGCTGAATCTTTGTCACTCTCAATCACCTCATCCCTCCTGGATTCTCTCCTCCAATTTCAGCCGGATAAAGCTCTCCACTTCCCAGTGACACAAGGACTTACCCACACCCCCTGGCTCCTTTCTTTAAAGCCTCCCTGGCCTGTGTCCCGGTACCTGTCCTCACTCAATCTCTCTACTGCCAAGGCCCCACTTGGCAAAATCACCTCATCAAACCTCTCTGACCGTCTCAAGGAGAATGTCCCTGCTCTTCCTCTATAGACAGCCACAAACTCTCACCCAGCCCATCCAGTCCATTAAAAGTCTTTACATGTCCTGTGCTCGGTGTTAGATACATAGATGGTGTCAACAGTCTCGTGATGCCAACACATACATGTGCCTGTCTCAAGAATTAAGAGCAAGACACCAGGCACAGTCTACAGGAGATAGCAAGTGCTCGGTGTGTTTTCGCTCTTGGCACTTTTGTGACAGTTATCACACTGTACACACCTGAGGTCACTGAGCCCAATCTCTCCAGTTGGACAGGAGGAGATGAGCAGAAGCACACTATATCTCTATGCTCCCCCACCTCTCGTGCTAACTCTGGAGCTCAGTGAGTAAATGGATAAAGAAACTGTCCCACCAGTTTTCAAAGTCAGTAAGAATAAGGAACAAATTAAAGATCCTTTCCTTTGGCTTAGATTCCACTTCTAAATACAAACATAAGAGTGAGCAATGTTCTATGCTTTAATCACAATTGAGTTGACACTGTTGGCTCCAAAGAATCCAGGTGCCCCCTGGCCCTGGGAGACCCAAGCTACATGTCAGGCTGCCTGGGCTAGGGCAAGCTTACGGGGTGCTAATGCAGAAGGACAGGTAGCTTAGGTGGATGAGCTCCTTTTTTCATCCATTTGCTCATATTTTCTTGGCAGACACCCACGAAGGCTCAGTTTCAATGGCAAACATGAGTCTACGCAACACAGACTCTTAGGGTATACTAGGACAAAGTCTGCTGGGTAAAAATCCTGCCTGTTGCACTTCAGCCTTGGAGGGTCCCTGACACTGGTGCTTCTATTTCCATAACCACTACAGCCAGCAGCAGTAACCGGGGCTCATTAGTGTGGTGGGCTAAAATCACAGGAAGGGAGACAAAGAGGAAGCAGGAAATTTTATTTAAAAATCCTTTTTTTTATTTAAAAAAAAATTTTATAAAAAAATCCTTTTTTATTTAAAAAAAAAATGGTGAATCTATGCTCCATAAACACTATCATCTGGAAAAACTGTTTATGGATATACATAATAGAATTTAACTAATTTATTTAAACTCTAACTTGTTCCAAAGAGGGTTTGAGGCAGGTTTTAAAAAGTACAGAATGAAGAAGAAAATCAGGACAAAAAAGTAAAAATGAGACAGGAGTAAAGTGATACAGAAAAATAAATGCAAATCAAGAAAGAAAGAAAAAAAAAAAAAAGATGCTAAGTAAGAAAAGCCTACACTAACACCAGCTAAGAAAAAGTAAGTTGAGAAACCATTACTGGGATTTTCTGGTTGCTACATACTGTTTTAAAAAAATATATATGTGTGTGTGTGTGTGTGTGTGTGTGTGTGTGTGTGTGTGTGTGTGTATACATATATATGTATGTATATCCTGCAGTTAACACACAAACACGGGCTGAGCTACATGTATCATGTATCTCTTGACTTCAGTTTTATAAAAAGAAAAGCTACACCTTTAAGAAATTCAACTTACAAACACCAGCTTTTCAAAGGAAAGTTCAGCAAAGAGGAACCAATAAAAATGCTGTAACTTGAAACCAACCCACACAGCACAAAAAGAAAGGAAAGAGGTCTGCCCTGGTCGCCCTCGACACACCCTTCTAACTCAGTTCTAGAACAGCAGTGCCCAGTGTGCCAGACAAGAAGCTAATTGACTCAAATGTCTGCTGCATAAGCTATAAAATAAGTACAGAAAGAACAATATGAACATACAGCATCATCAGTTACATAAAAAGGCCTGACTGTCCGACGCCACACTGTGCACCTAACAACCGGGGCAATTGTTGCAGAGGTCTTCAAGGAGGAAGAATGAATAATTAGCTTCCTTGTGAATCAAGTGTCCACCAGGAAGAGCTCGCCATCCTGTAGCAGGGGCCCTGGGCAGCACCCTCCGCCCTCCAGAGGCAAGCTGGGGTTTTTAAAGGTCTTCATTGACAATCATGATGCAAGCAAACACATTCTTCAGCCAAATAAACCAACTGCTCTCTCCACTGTGGCCATTTCTCATTTGCTGCAACACTCCCATCTCTTTCTGAAGTTTTACCAACTGCTACTTTCCATTACCAGGAAATGTCATTTTCTCCTACTTATTTATTTTATCATTGGCTAGGAATACAACAGCTTCTGCTAAAAGAAGAGGGGCAGTGACAAAAGCATCCATTTGCACTATCCTGGCACAAAGAGGGCATATGATGTTAAGTTCATAAACATTTGTGCAGAGAGTCTGGACAGAAGGGAACGTGAAGTAAATACCATTTTTCTCATTGTCCAACATAACTCAGTATGAAAAAATATTTTCTTTTCCCCCTGCAAATTTAAAAATAAGAGCACAGGATGTGTGGACTATTACTAGGACAAACCCCACTGATCTGGAGGTGTCCTGTGCGCGTGACAGTCTGCAACACGAGCATCACAAAGCAGGAGAACGAGCAGAGGACCTAGCATCAGTAGACTGACTCGAATCTCAGCTCTCTCACAAGAGCTGTATCATTTTGAGCAATTTATTAGCTTTTCTGGGCCTGGTTCTCATCTCACACCCACCCTAAACCCAGATGCGTTGAGGGAGTAAAATGAGGTTATACACATGCATTTCATGTGACACAAAAATGATTCTATAACTTCATCTATGTGGAAAATACCAGGCACAATCTCAGCATCTCATGAATGCTTATTGTCTGCTTAGCGCTGAGAAAAGTGCTCTGGAGACACAGAGAATTAAAAGGCGTAGTTCTTGACTGTGAAGAACTTACAGACTAGTTAGAGAGTCAGGATATGTTGAGTGTAGGGCAGAAGCAAGATCAAGCATCGTTTGCTGGACATAATTAGTCTCGATGCTTTGCCCTCACCTTGCTTAATTCTTCTGCACTAGAGAAAAATCCACTGGGTTCTATCCAGAGGGCATACAGCCCTAAAAACAATAACAACAGAATTAATGAGTGGCATCTCAGAAGCACCCAGAGGTATTCTCGGAGACACAGAGTTGAGAGGAATTCCCCCTTGCCCTTTAGTTACTTTATGAATTCAAACCATGGGGAGTAATCAGCCCCAAAGGAAATCACATTTGGAGTGACAAAAGGAACTTGCTCCCAACCTTTCATTTGAACTGTATTTTTTTTTTTTTTTTTTTAAAGATAAGATCCTTGCAAGCAATGCCAAGAAAAACCTAGCTTGGGAACCTCTAGGGTTTGAGCTCGGAGCCCAAAGGTCTGAAATCCAAATCATTAATAATATTAATAAATAATGGATTCCTATATGCCAGGTACAGCACTAAATCTTTTATTTTTAAGAGACAGAGTCATACTTTATTGCCCTCAGTAGAGTGAAGTGGTATCACAGCTCACAGCTACCTCCAACTCCTGAGCCTAGGTGATTCTCTTGCCTCAGCCTCCCGAGTTGCTGGGACTACAGGTGCCCGCCACAATGACTGGCTATTTTTGTTGTTGTTGTTGCAGTTTGGCTAGGGCTGGATTCAAACCCGCCACCCTCAGTATATGGGTGAATGAGCAGAGGACCTAGCATCAGTAGACTGACTCAAATCTCAGCTCTCTCACAAGAGCTGTATCATTTTGAGCAATTTATTAGCTTTTCTGGGCCTGGTTCTCATCTCACACCCACCCTAAACCGGGTTTAGGGTGGCGCCCTACCCACTGAGCCACAGGTGCCGCCTGGTACAGCACTAAATCTTTACCCACACTTTTTCCTTTGATGTAACCCTAAGGGAAAAGTAGTTTTCTTATTTCTGTTTTGCAGATAAAGTGAAGGACTTGAAGAGGGTAAGTCACCACCCCAAGGTTTGCATAGCCAGTAAGACATGAACCATGATTTGAACCCAAACAGGCTGATTTCAAATCCCATGGTAATTTCTATCATATGCTGGTATTACATTAATCTGACCTATGTCTGTTTTCCCTTCTGTTGTTGATGTCTTGAAAACTACTCACTCATGTTGTTTTCCTCGCAAAAGGACATACTATGGAGGTCCCTCAAACCCACAGTGACAGAGAAAAGGATAATCCAAAGTACAAAGCCCCACAATTCTTCCTCTCCGAGGAAATATTTTCTCCTGAGAAGTTTGGAGAAGAGATAATAGGGATCTGTAGTAGAATAGCCCAGGAAGTTTTAATAACTTGAGTGGTTAATAAGTTAAAAAAAATTCAACCTTACTAGGAACAAGAGAATATAGTTAAATAATGTGTATACTCTTCAGCTACTGAATGAGCAAATGTTTTTCAAAAGACAATCTTCATTGTTAACAAAACTTCTGTAAAGTAATTTGGCATAAACTCTGGTTTCATATCTAAGAACATTTGCCTAAATTGAAGTTGCGTAGATTTTTAAAATTTATTTTTAATTAAATCATAGCTGTGTACACTAATGCGATCGTGGGGCACCATACACTGGTTTTATAAACCATCTGACATATTTTCATCACACTGGTTAATATTGCCTTCCTGGCATTTTCTAAGTTACTATATTAAGACAATTAGATTCCACATTTACTAAGTTTCACATATACCCTTCTAAGATGCCCCGCCCAATATTTGAATAGTCTCAAAATAGAAAGAAAAAACCAAATACAGTTCACGTATCAATGGTAGTGAGGCTATTCCTATATCCACCACTAACTGTATCAAAGGTTTACATTGCATACAGATGTCTTTGCTTTAGTTGTTTTCAAAACTTTTTAGCTGACCTAGTTAGCAAAATAAATATGTTATTATCTTCCCTAAATTACAACAGCATGCCTAAAACTAAAACACCCTCTCTGGTAAATTAAAGGATTGAAATAACAGTAAGATCTCTATTTAAGGCAGGGCAATCCTGTAGAAACAATAAATGTGTCCACAACATTCATTTATTTTCAGTCTTTCTTACTTTCAGAGAACAAATGGCAGAATGAGTTTACTTATAACTAATATCACCAAGGTTTTAAGTTTTAAAAAAATGTGGGCAAGGGAGAATAATTTAAAAAGAAAGTGGGGGGAGGGGCAAAATCAGGGAGCAAAGAAGTTAATATACACAGTGTAATCTTTAATATATTCAGACTTAGCTTCATGTAGGTACCTATTAACATAATAATTACTTGTGCTTGCTGAATATGATCCTGTAGTTTCTATTCCTCTCTTCAAGTCGTTAATGAAGAAAGATCATCTACACCATGATTATCTGGAACATATTTAATTACTCATCCATTTGAAACATACTAACACATCCTTCCATGCTATCTGAAAAGATAATATAATTCACAGAGTTAAAATAGCCTGTCACTATTGAATTTCTTTATTATCATTTGCATAGAGAAATTGACTAGTATAATAATCAATCAAGGCCTAAGTTACAAACATATTTTAAATAAATACCACTGAGCCAATATTTTGGAAACTATTCAAAAGTTATTTTGTATTTAGAACTGTTCAATGTGAGGAAATAAAAATTCCAGGAAATAATCGCTTCTCGGCCTTTTGGCTAAGATTACGTGTAAAATTCCTGGAAATAAATGTAAACATTTTGATCTGTAAATTACATTTGAATTTGGATGGTAAGATAGAGCTTTTGTACTATACTGAAGACAGAATGTGTTGGTGAATAGCTTCCGGTGAAGTTTTGTAAGCATGCATGTATGTAGGTGTCTACTTCCAGACCCTTTGCTCTGTTCTATTCTGCTGGTCTAACATCTGTATTTGTACCAATCCTCCACTGTCTTACCTGATGTAGTTTTACAGTAAGTCTTAAATCTGTGAGTGTGATCTTGCCCAGGGCATTATTTTTCAAAATAGCTTACTCATTCTTGTTTATTGAATATTCATATAAATCTTATAACCAACTTGTCAATGTTACTATTGAGATTTTAATCTGAATTGCATTTATTTTATAGATAAATGTTGGGATAGTAGACAACTTCACAACATTTACAATATTCTAATCCATGGAACAGTATTGTCAGGGGAGGGCCAGAAACTTACCCAATGGGTACATTGGGCACTAATTGGTTGATGGGCACACGTCCAGCTGTGACTCAAGCATTACAAAAGTGATCCAGGTAACCAGAAACATTTGTATCCCCTTAACACTTTGAAATTTTAAAAAATGTCAGTAACAGTTGAGTTTCCAGTATATCAATTATCAATAGTCCATAGTTTTCATTAGATTCACCTGTAGAAATTTGATAGTTTTGAAACCATTATAAATTATACCTTTTAGGGGAATTTTTATTTATTATTTAGGTGAAAATTTTTTAAATGTTATGTTGACTTACATTTTGCGATCTTAATAAATTCACTTATGAATGAATTATAATATTTCATCTATAGATTCCATTTACATTCCAAAAGTTATCATCTTCTACAAATGGGGTTTTATAGCTTCCTGTTCCAGAATTATAACTTTTGGTTCCTTTTTCTCTTACTTTATTTGGATAAATGAGACCTCTATATGATGTTGAATAGAAATAGAAGTAGAGTTCTTGACTTATTCTTAAACTCTGGAAGAATTTTTCAAAAACTTACATTAATAGGGCAGCACCTATGGCTCAAAGAATAGGGCACCAGCCCCATATACTGGAGGTGGCGGGTTGAAACCCGGCCCATGCCAAAAACTGCAACAACAAAAAAAGCAAACAAAAAAACTTATATTAATAATAATGTTCATTATAAGAAATTTGCTTGGTTGGCTGCCAAAGATAATTTTATAGATGATCTATTGGTTTTATAAATGGTGTATTAGTTAAGGGAATTTACTTTAGTTCCTAGTTTGCCAATGCCATTAGTATATAGTTAATTGTACCAAAAGAATTTTGACATCTCTCAAAATCAATCTGTAATATTCTCCTTTGCCTTCTATTAATACAGTAACATACATTAATAGACCTCTGTGATATATTAATCCTTTTATATTTTGGTAGAATAAATCGTATTTGCATGACAGAGATTAGTCTATAATTTACAAATGTATGTAAGAAAATGGACACGTGAACAAAAGCTGGTTCACTAAAAAATCTAAGAAAAATTGGTACCTATATACTCGAGTATAAGCCGAGTTTTTTCCAGCACAAAATTTGTGCCGAGTTCAGGTTTTTTCGGCACAATACAGTAAGTCTTTAGCAAGCCTGGTCAGGAAGAAACAGAGGAGGTACAAGTTACCAGTATCAGGTCTGAGGAAGGAAAGTTGCTGTAAATAGATCAGAAAGAAATTAAAAGACAGCATCTATAAATAACTTTAAAACAACAATCTTGAAAATTCGGTGAAAAAGAAAAATTTCTATTAAAACACAATGGATCAAAACTAAAACAAGAGTAAATAAAAGATTGGAGCCATCCTATATCTAGCAAAGAAATTGGGTCTATAGTTAAAAACCTCCCACAAAAAAATCTCCAAGCTCATTTTTTTCTTCCAAAAATAATTTAATCAAGCTTTACCATTTTTTACAGCACACCTAAGATCTATTTAAGGCACACCATTGTTTTGTGGCACAATGGTTGAAAAATCACTGGTCTAGGCTTTAAGGATCTGGGAACACAGTCATGAACAAGGAAATATATATGTATTTATGTATTTATTTATTGCATGTAGGGTGGTATATGGTGCAAAGAAGTCACCCAGATTATTGGAATAAAATGTGATAAATGTCCAAGCTCATTTTTAAAGAAAAAGCATTCTCAGAAAAGTATACTGACAATCTTTAAAAGCGTTTCTAGACAAAAAGGCTCTCTTCTTCACTTATTTTATAATCCCATCATAATTTCAACACTAGAATCTGACGGAAACAATACAAAAGAAATAAATAAAAAATACAGGCTGAACTGTGTAAAATTGCTTATTTCCCCTCTGTTTTTTTTCTTACGGTAGGGTAATGAAAGGGGGAAAGGTTTCAAATGTCTGCCACTGAAGAGGAAAGTAAGTGTTCCTAGAAAATATTGTATAATTGTCCATAGAAGCAGGGTTCCAGCACAGGTAGAAATTAGAATCAGGAGTGAAATTACTTTGCGTATGTTTTGTTTTGTTTTCTCATAGCATTTGGAAACTGAAGGGGTCCTGGGAAGAAGTCATACTTGTGGATTAACCCAGGGCTCAGATATTGTCATGTAAACGGAAGAAGGAGGAAGGGGAAGAGAAAAGGAAGAAGGATAATAGAAAGAAAAAGAGAAGGAAGGGAAAGAAGAAAATACAATGGAAAGACAGAAGCCCCAGGAGAGATGGGAAAGACATCAGGCACTAAGGGTATTATGAGAAAAATATATATAGTAGTCAAAGGACTAGTAATTGAATGAGAGATTGCACTCTTCCCTGGAATATGATGCTCAAAATATCAGAAGTGGAGCCATTAATTTAAGTTGATCCATGGCCAAGTACACAGGAAGCACAAATGAACTAAAATTGAAGCTGTAGCACTGAGGAAGTCATGGGAATTAAAAGCCAGCCCGTGGAACGGATCATCCACATTGCTGCTAGTACCTGGTAACGGATGGTGGTATAACGGTGCATTTCTTTAGTTATACAGGAAGATCAGAATTAGGGATTGCAATTTGCAAAAAGTAAGAAGAATTACATTGTAATTGTTAGGCCTACATTATAACATGACTTACGGAGACTAGTAATATATTAATACACATTTCTACCATAATGTGTGTGCACGACAGACCGTGATTCTATATTCATCTGCACAGATTGGGTACTTGGCCAAGTGGTCCTGTCTAGAGTCTCTTTTTTTACAAAAACCGTCCTGATTCTCGAAATGGAAACATGAGTATAAATAAGTATCTTCTTGTTCCACTGTAGTGAAAGTCCACAGAGGCCCTTCTTTGTGTAATAAGAATAGCCACAAATGCTTAACTTTCAGGTTCTGAAGTACAGACCTGATCAATACCATTTCTATGCATTTTTTTTTTTTTTTTTTGGATGCCTCCGCTCCATCCTGCTACTCAGCTCCCATTGCGCATCTTTCCAACAGGTTCTCTGCAGAAACCCTCGCCTCCGCCTCTGCTGTCTGCTAGTAGGCGGGCGGCTTTGGACTGCTGGGCACTGAAAGGGATCAGCTTCATCACTGCTCTTGGTCTTTGGCAGGAATTAAGCAGGGTGTAGTGTAATAACTCAAAAACTTCCCTTTCATTGCAAATGGACGAACAAAGAGCAGTAACTATTGTTGCTATGGTTGCAATTTGCCTATGCTAGAGGTAGATAAACTATAGCAGTGGGCTAAACCTGGCCTGTCATCTGCTTTTGTAAATAAAGTTTTATTGAAATACAAAAAAAAAAAAAGAGCAGTAACAAAGAAACAAAAATCCTTCAGTGTTTTTGTTTTCCTCTTTTACACTATAAAATATGCTCCCTTGTGGCCACTTATAAGCCACAAAATCCTGGCATTATTTACTGTTTCATAATCCCTTAATCCAGGTTGCATAAAAGAGTGCAAGTGTGTGCTACACGCAAAAAAAGGCAAGGCAAGAAGTTCGTGGAAGTGTGACCAGAGTGAAAGACGTCCTTGGGAAAAGTGGCAAGACATAGCGAAGCAAAGTTGTCATTGGATTGTAAAGACTCCCGTCACTGAGCTAAGAGGCTGTACTTTTTTAGTTAATAGGATCTGCAGTTGTCTTGGATTGAAGGATTTTAAGCAGAAGAGTAACTTGACCAGATTTACGTCTTATGTATTTGTAAAGATCACTCTAATGACTGGGTACTCCGTGCAGACCTTCCCAGACTTTTTCAATACTACAGGTGAGGGCTAACGAAAGTTTGTGATAAAACAATGATCATGGAAAGGAATGTGAATGAACCGAGAAATATTAAGGAGGCAGAAATAATGGGATTTGGTCATGGATTAGGATACAGGAAAAAGATCTAGGATGAAATAGTGGTTTTCCTATTTAATCTTTGGCTCGTTTTCCTTATCTGGAAATAACAACACATACTTCATTAAATTGTGACAAAGACAAAATTAATAATGGATGTTAAGCTCATAGCACAGTGCCAGGCATAGAATTAAAAGTCCGTGTATTCAGCTTCAAATAGGATGGATAAAAATTTAAAGATGACTCTGAAATCTCTGACAGAACAAAAATTACCAAGTTTGCTGCTGCTTTTAGTATCAATTAACTGCAGCAGAATCGCTGGTTGCTGATTTCACTCTAGGCGAACTGTCTTGCTTCCTTTGATTAATTGATCCTTGTAGAATTCTCAGGGAAGGGATTTATCTCTGTAGCCTCCTAGGCAAACCCTTATTTCAATAGTGGTTGATGGTTGTTGGCTCCATTCCCATCCTCAGGTCACGCCCTTGTCAGACCATCCTGGCTGCTCCCCAACAAGAGGCACTTGACTCTCCGTTAATTGCACCTGCAAAGCTCTAGTAACCATGGAAATAATTATCAGAAAGCACAGCCTCATCCCCCCTCAACCCTTTGACCCTTCCTAGTAAAAGCCATAGTCCCTTCCTGTTTAAATGTTTTAAATTAGACACTCATGAGATCTTCCAGTTAAGGGAAGATATTGTGCACCCGGGACAACAGCTACCTGCTACCAACCAAAGCTGGATACCCATGATGTACTTTGGGGCAAAATGCAATCAATCTTTTATCTCTAAAGGACAGCCAACACTTTCCAATGCCTGTGTCTTGATATTTGGGGATGTCTGTGTACTATTTAAAATTTTTTTTCCATGTAAAGGAGATACTTTCACTATTTCTCTAAGAGGAATGTAAGAAATATAGAAAACTTATAAATAAAATTCAAGTCAATGGATCTTCTAGTTCCTGAAGTTCTTCTTAATGAATGTTCTAGCTCTTTTTAATTAAAAAAAAAAAAAGGAAACTGAAGCACCACAAAAGAAAAGTGACTTACTCAAGACAGCAAATCTTTAAGGGACCATGCTGAGACTTGCAGGACAGGGGTGATGGTGTCAGGGAGGGAAGGATTGTGTTGGGAAGAAATTGGTCAAAAGATACAAAGTTTCAATTAAGACAGGAGAAATATAAGTTATATAACTTCTGTTTTCTTCCTATATACAAATATACCTCGTTTCTCTATTCTTTATTTCTAATATTCTTTGTATATTTCTTCCTATGTACAACTAAAGCTACATTTTCTTCTTATATACAAATAAAGCTCCAAGTCTGGTCTTGGTAGCCATCTGTCCTCAAAATCCAGGAAGAATAACACCATTGTCAAATCCTTAGGATGGAATTTGAAACAAGCAGAGCTGATTCAATCTGACATCACAAGGTTAACCGTTTTCATACTGAGCGTTTCTTCCTCCATCTCCTCTCTCACAAAATTGTAGATTCCCCGGGAGCACAGAAAGTGTCTTAATCATCTTTTTATCCCTCCCTGTTTTATGATATAGAACTTTGTAAACTGTAGGCACGAATGAGTTTGTTAAGTGAATACATAATCACCATTTCTCTGCCTGTCGCTGCACTGATCACACGTTTAATGAGCAGGTGCTGAGTGCTTTGTCACTGTGATAAGTGCGTACAGACAAGACTCACTTACTCTGCTGGGAGATGTTACAAGCAGAGCTCAGAACCTAGAAAGCAGAAAGTCAATGTTAACTGTAATTAAGATAATGAGTATTCTGACTATTATCAGCCATCTTTAACAGATGAAGAAACTAAGCTCTAGAGATGAGAAGCAGACCAAGGTTGCACAGCGAGTTAATGGTGAAACGATGACTTAAACCCAGACCTATCTGATGTGGGACCTTCCATTTGGCCACATGACTATACTTCCTCCCTGTAGGACTTGTGGACATGATTGAAACAATGCTCCAGGACAAAAGCAGCATCTTTGTCTGTTATTTCAAAATTGATTGTCCCTCTCTACAGTGAGATAGACCTTTCAAATAGTCTGTGAATCATGTGGACACTTGACCCACCCTATGTAAGTTTGGGACTGTGGTCTTACTCTACCGCCCTCACATACTAAGCTTCAGAGCATGTGCTCCAGGATTTCCCCCCAAAAGCAGATGGAATTTTTGTATAAGTAGCTGGTGAAACCAAGTTATGTGCTATGATATTCCTGTCTTCCATTGAAGAGTCTTTTTTTTAATTTTATGAAATATTGTTTCCCTTGATTCCTTATCAAATGAATACCATGTTTATTTTAGAGAATTTAGTAATACAGAGATGCAACAAGAGTTGAGACCCACCCACACCGCGCTGTTCACCACCGCCCACAATTTTGTAGACATCCTTTTCTATGCATATGTATAAATGTGTGAGTTTTGTGTACCTACAAACCATATACACGATCTATTTTTTAACTCAATAATATATCTTGAGCCTCATGTCAAATATTATTTTAAATTATCCTTTAAATGATTACACAATAACAATTTATTTAAACATGTCATAGTTTAAGCAATCTCTTATTATTAAATTTGCTTTGTTTTCTATTGTAAACACAACATGACAAGGAATATCATTGTAGCTGAATATTTATTCACATCACTAATTATTTCCTTAACGTGACTTCTGGACTTCATAGTGTTGCAGAGAAAGGAAAGAAGAATACATTTGTTTTAATCTGTGGTTGAACGTACAAAGGCAGTATCACTAATGAATGGGAGGGCTGAGATCCTCACCGCAGATCTGTGTGACTTAAAAATCCTCGTTCTTCCCACCATATGGTGTGACGTCCTCACCCACCATACAGGTCAAAAAACTGCGTAGACACTGTAGATGGCACACTCCTTGGGGGCGGGACACGATTAGAAGGGGGACTTTAACTAATGCAATCAGTGTAACCTAATTCTTTGTACCTTTCATGAATCCCAAACAATAAAAAAAAAAAAAACTACATAGAATGCGTATGATCAAAATGTACGAGTGAACTTTTTAAAGAGAACTAGTAGTCGCTGTGCTAGGGAAATTGTCATCTTGATGGTGTGAGCATCATATTTTGGAATCATCTTTGTGTTTAAGTTTTTAATTAAGCATTTCAAAATGCTAACGTGAGCTCAGCACACAGTCTTTAAGTTCCAGAGGTCTAACCAAGTATATTGGCCTTTCTAATAGGCTTGGCAATTTGAAAGGGGAAGAAAAATGCATGTATTGATTTAGCTCAGCTGTCTCAATTTGGGAGCTGTCCCAGTAATCTCATTACTATAGCATGTATGCTTTTATTCTCTCGCCAACAGAATTAAGTCTATATATAGAGCCTGCAGCTGCACGCTCAGTGAGACCTCAAGGTATCACATGCTCTCAGGAGCTCTCCACTACCCATTTTCATTAACACCAGACATTAATGACAAATACATTTTTCTTGACCTACACATTATTTTCAGTCTGTAATTTCATTTTTTCCCCTTCCTTTATGTATCATTGTCTAAACTGAAACATAATTTTTATCATTTCCATCTCCAGGCCTTATATGCTTAGATTTTGGCAGAGATTATAATATATTCAAGCAAACCTTGCTTTTTATCTGACTCATGAAAAAGCAATCTCCTATTGCTTAAAGCAATCTCCAGATTGGCCCTCAAAAGATTTTGTAGATGTCATACAAAGACAACTGTACTTACTAATGTCTAGACAGGTTATCTTAATTGATGTCGTTTTAATTCCAGCAATTCATTTTAAGGTAAGTATAAAAATATTTTTGCTCACCAAGAACCTCTTTTTTTAATGCTATTTCTTTACATTTTTCCCTTTTCTGCAAGGAAAAACATGCTTCGGTATGGAAAGTCTGCCTTGCTCGAATCTCCAATTCACTCTCACTTGCCATATGCAATGCATAAATTTATAAGGCACTAAGCTTCAAGAACAGCTGATGACAAATTTCAGCTTTCTGAACTAAGCTTAATTCCACACAGACTCTCTGTCCCCTTATATCAGTTCTGTGTGTTGTGAAATGCTCTTATGACGAATCAAATATCTTCTGCTACAAAGATTTTAAGGGCTCTCAGGGAAACAAAAACCTGTATTAATAAGAACTTGAGAAGTGCTAATGAATTGTGTTTATCTCCAAGCCACTTCTTTTTCTGTCTTATCCTTGAAAGGTCATGGGCTTTCAGAGTGGAGTTTTCCTCCCTAGCCAAACTCTATGACCTTCAGGTGAAACGTTAGGTTATCAAGTAATGACTTATATGGTAAGATAAGTCCTTGGGCTGTTCCCATCTGCTTTCCAGTCGCGCGAACAGAAATTGCGTTCCATTGATTTCCATTTGCTTGAGGCAACAATCAAAAAATATGTAATCTCTTGCTACTAAAAATTAGGTGATTTAAAAGGAAGAAATTATCTGATTCAACGTTAGTATAGAAAAAAAAAAAAAAAAAGAGGGACGTGAGGCCATACCATCCAATAGACAAAGAGCTGGGACTAAAGTCAAGGTCTTCCAGGCACCTCCCACAATAACACAAAAGGATGCTCTGTCTCATCTTCCTTTCTTCCACTTTGGTGCTTCTGATCTCCTCTCTGGACACCAAACTAGACAGGCTCTCATCTCCAGGAGTAGGCCCCGATCTTCTTCAGGGTAGCAGGCCAGGTAATTTATACAGGGTCTAATCTGAAGATTTAAGCCTATCTTAAGTTCAGAATAAGGAGGGACAGAAGACGCCATTGCATACTCCTGCCTTCAGTTGCACAATCTTCAATCAGCGTTACAGAGAGGGCTGTGTTAAGGGTCCTGTTGGCCTGTGTTAGCAATCCCTAACACAGCAGTACCATGGTTCCAATTTGTTTCCCATCTCGTGTGTATAAATACTGCATAGCTTACGTATAAGGAACTCCGATAGAGGTGAAGTAAGCATTAAGAATTTCAATCCTCACCTCTGTTCCCAAAAATAGATGTTAATTTTTAGAGAATTTGATACATTCATATGTAAATGCCCATTACCCAGTTGAAATATGTTTCTGAAATTCAGAGGAAATATTTGGCTGTTAGATAGAAATTTGGAAGTCATCAGATAGTAACTTAAAACATGGGATTGGATGAGATCATAAGAGGGGACCTTCCCTTGAGAGGCACATTGTCCTTGTTCTTGGGACATTCTTGGCTATTCACTGCTTCTCAGTCACCTGCAACTACCCTGTTTCCCCGAAAATAAGACAGTGTCTTATATTAAGTTTTGCTCCCAAAGATGCGCTAGGTCTTATTTTCAGGGGACGTCTTATCTTTCCTGTAAGTAGGTCTTATTTTTGGAGGATGTCTTATTTTCGGGGAAA
>CAUYPK010037195.1:0-36972 GCA_963574355.1 Loris lydekkerianus | reverse complement strand
AAAAATAAACAGATGCCTCCCTTTTTGGCAGTTAATAGGACTAATCCCCTTCTTGTTGAGGCAAGTATTTAAAGTCTCTTGCCGAAACCCAAATGTTTTTTTTTTTTTTTTTTACTTTTTTTGCATTATTATTATTATTGTTATTATTATAGATAAACTATTAAAAGAAAACACTGGGGTTGGGCCCAGTGTTTTCTTTTAATAGTTTTATAGTTTCAGGTCTTAGATTTAAGTCTCTAATTCATTTTGATTTAATTTTTGTATATGGCAAAAGATAAGGATATACTTTATTTCTCCTGCATATGGATATCGCATTTTTCTAGCACTAGTTATTGTAGACTGTCCTTTCCCTACTGTATATTTTTGGCACCTTTGTCAAAGATAAATTCAGTATAGGTGTATGGATTTATTTCTCGGTTTTCTGTTCTATTCTCTTGGTGTGTGTGTCTGCTTTTACACTAGTACCATGCAGTTTTGGTTGCTACACCTTTCTAATATACATCAAGTAATATGATTCAATGTGATTCAGTTTTTGATCCAGATGACTTTGGCTATTCTGGGTCTTTTGTGGTTCCATATAAATCTATGATTTTCAACCAAAGGCACACTGGTATAGTGTAAGAGGATCTTAGGTGTGCTATGAATTTTTTTAAAGATCATTAATTAAATTATTTTTTAAAGCAGTTCAAATCACAGTAAGTATATTCTTTCTTTCTTTTTTTTTTTTTTTACTTTGACTTTTACTTTTTTTCTTTTTTTTGGATCAACATAATTTGGTTGGATGTGACATGGAAGTTTAACTGTAAGCTCAAGTGTGCCATGATGAAAAACACTGATATAAATTGTAGGATTATCTTTTTTTTTCTGTGCAGAATGTCATGGGTATTTTTATGCAGATTGCATTGAATCTATAGATTGCTTTCAAAAATATGGACATTTCTAACATATTGATTCTTCAAATCTATGTACATGGAATATCTTCCCCTTTTTTGTGTGTACTCTTCAATTTCTTTCTAGAGATTTTCTTAAGATATCCAGATACTTCTTCAAAAAGAATGCATTAGCTCTTTAATTTCTTTAACTCAGAAAATCCACACTGATTCTCTCTACAGAGAAGCTTCTAATTATACTCAGTCTTGTCAAAGTAGATATGGCAGTGAGTGATGTAAAACCACTTCTCAATTAAATTGTATTAATGGAAGGGGAGTAATTTACAAAAACCAAAAGACTACATGCTAATTTTAATTTAAAGTATTTTTTTCCCAAGTCTGTTTTTCTTGGACCAGGACCATTGTAGAAGGAAAATATAGCGTCCCTTGTTTAAATATTAAGAATGTCAAGGTGGTAATATTAGGTACCTAGATTAGGGGTTGGGGAGAAGCTCATCGTCACTGAGACATGGCCTCCAGACACCTGCCAAATGCACCACAATGCTTGTGGGTCATGAATTTCTGAACCAGTGCTTAGGCTCCTGTTTGGGCAGACGGCAGCAATAAGCAATAATCACTGGAGGGAGGGCAGAGATGCAGAGACCAGGTGGTACCTGGGGACATTAAGATGGGGAAATAGTGGCAAAGAACCACTAGACAGAGGCAGCAGGAGGCAGGATGCTTATAAGCTGAGACTAAAAGTCCCTGAAGCATGATCCTTTGTCTCATTAGACCACTTAAGAAATCTTAGATGGCAGATCATTAAACTACAAGGGCTCTATGTGACTGGCCACACATCCATGACTGGCTCTGCCTTGGACTTTTACTAATGAACCATTAATATCAACTAACCACATGGAAAGCACCCTAGAATAATACGGAATATGACAGGGGGAATGAATTTGTCACATAGTTTATAATATGGATAAATTTGATATAGACTATCAAGAACCGATGATTCCTTTCACATTCCAGTAACTTCACTAATTGACTATTGACTTCTCACTATTTCAGAGCCCAGGCTAGGTATAGAGGATTGGGGAAGGTGACTGTCTTAGTCTGTTTAGTCTGTTACAACAAAATACCAAAAATTTGGGTAGCTTATAAACAATATAAATTTATTTCAGTCATTTCTGGAGGCTGAGAAGTCCAAGATCAAGGTGCCAACAGATTTGGTGTCTGGTGAGGGCCTTTTTCCTGCTGGATAACTGTCTTCTCACTATAACCTCACATAGAGAAAATGGAGAACTCTGGTCTTTTCAGCCTCTTATAAAGGACTTCACTCTACTATTCACCTCCCAAAGGTGCTTTTAAAGTACTATCACATTAGGGATGGGGAAACAGATGCAGACCATTAGTAAGGGCCAAGAATGGTTTACTATATAGTAGAGTTGAAAAATGGACATTAGAGACTGTCAAACAAGACAAACCGTGATGTGTGCTATCACAGAGTTACAAACAAGAACAATAGGAAAACTGAAAGAGATTAACTTTGACAGGGAATGTGGAAAGTCTGTATGGAAAAAAAGAATGACTTTAGTCAGGCAATGATGGATGGGTACTTGAACTGCCAGAAGTTAAGGGACAAACCTTCCAGACCAAAAGGAAGGCATAAACAAGGCAGTGAAATGTAGAGCATGTTGATCAATATGCCTACACATTGGAATATTCAGGGCATTCTGTTATGTTTATTGAGCATCTATTCTGCAGGCAGTGAGCTAGAAGCAGGGATATAAAAGTATAGAATTTGGAATTCAACAAAGCCATATTTGAATCACAGTTCTACCACTTACTAGCTGTGGGACTGGAGGCATCTTACTTAACTATTCTGAGGCTTAGTTTCAGTCATCTATAATAAAGGTAACAGTTTTGCAGAATTATTTATCAGGATTAGATGAGATAATGTTTGTACACTACTCCAAGCAGCACTCTTAATCTAGTAAAGGAGAGAAGCAAATAAACAAATAATTTTGATAATAAATACAGTGAGGGCATAGGGAAGAGAGTGGCTTTCTCTTCTTGAGGGTGTTGTACAAGGCTTCTTGAAAGAGGTGACATTTGAACTAAGATCTGAAAGTTAAGTGTGTGTTAAGAGGGAAGCAAAGACAATTTCTTTTTAGGTTGAGATATGAAAATGACAAAGTGCCTTTATAATTGTGTGAGGTGAGAGTGGAGATAGGGATGGAGGAGTGATGGGCAGGAAGACAAAGATGACCATGTATATGTCATCTGCACATAAAGACAAAAAGTAATATCTCATTACCACGTCAACCACTTTGACCTGATTCAAGATGTCAGACTCTTCCGCTGAAAAAGGCAGGAGGCCCCCTGTGAGCTCTCCCTCATGTAAAATGTAAACAAGTTTGCACAAGAGCTTTTGTAGTAAATGTTCTTTCTTTTCTTTGGTCCAAAGGTCAGGAACCTGTAGAGGAAGAAAGAGAAAGACAGACACAGACTTTCAAGAAATATAATTGTTTTTCCTCTCCTTATGTGGAACATTTTGCTTAAGTTAGTAGACATTGACTAAGGTGTAATTGGCTCATTTAAAAGTAGAAGTCTTAGTGGTGGTGTTTGATATGTTCACCATTTGGTTGGTGCTTTAAAGTGCGTATCTTTTTGTGTCTTCCAGACAGAACATTTGCCTTTGCAGACTCAGTTCAAAGAAAGAGATGTTGGCAGTCTTCAGCACTCTGTAAGTAACAGGTGGTTGGTAGAGCTGGTGGCTTATTAAAATATTATTTAATATTCATAAAAGTTGATTTTTTTTTATCTCTCCCTTATTTGAGTATCTATACTATCACTTGGTAAAGTCATTGAGCTTGTTTACTCTTAGAAGTAATTGAGTTTTGTGAAACCAATAACCAGGCAGAGGGGTCTGCACAAAAGACACCAGAGAACATCATGGGGATTTCATTTTGTAAATTTCAGCTGTGGCCCAAGGTCAAGTCAGAAAGAAAGGTCAAGACAAGAGGATATTTTTGGCAGAGTTTCTTATTTTCTGTTTTGTCAGGCATATGGTCAAATGCCAGTTCCTTTTACTATATACTTTCCCCAGTTCCCCAATGCTGAATGTTGAGGTTTAGTTTTGTTTTGATTGGTTGATTAAATTATTTTTAGTCCTTATATATTCATTCTAGGCTAGAGCCTTGCTTGAGGGTCTCCTGAGATTTACAAGCCTGTCCTTCTCCAGTTTACCTTAACTGATACCATCTCTAAATTTCAAAACCTGAAACTGATCATAGGGCCCATTAGTCACAGTTTTGTATTTAGGAGCTGCCATTAGTCTTATTCAGGTACTATAAGCAAAAAATGACTGGAAAATGATGGGTTGTTGATCTTTACCTTAGCTTGTGAAGTAATGAGTCAGGGACACAGACTGTAATGAATTCTATTCTTGCTATTTATACCAAAGCACTGGAAAAATGTCAACAGCTGCTCTACTAATGTAAGCAATGTTTGAATTTTTAGAATGGACTAAATAGCAGGAGATTTGACTATGAAGATGAGAATCCAGCAGGGGAAGATGGGATTCAACAGATGTACCCCCTTTATAATCAGATGTGCTACCAAGACCGGACCCCTGGCAAACATCATCAAAACAAGAACCCCAAGAGAGTCTACATCAACCCACGAGAACATTATGTGTGATTTTTCTCTTTTTCTAATGGGTATTCTAGAAATGTTTGTTGTGGAGAGAAACTGAGGCCAGTAGGTATTTTATTCTCTCTCACATGAAACATTCCTAGTCTAAGTGTGTTGGAAGTCTTAATGAATGACTTAAAGCCAAAAGAAAATTTCTTCTCTTTATGAAGGGTTTCTTAACAAACAGCTAATAGGGAAGTGACTATAGCTTGTGTGTTCCTGTGACGATAGTGTTTAACTACTAACATTTGGCCTACAATGGCATGTTCATTTAAAAGTACAGCATCTGCCTGTGATGACTGCAGTGATTTCTCCAGAAAGAAAGTCCCCAGATGGTACTATTAAGCTTGTTGGGTCTCAGGCAGGCTGGCCTGTTCATCTGTAATTCAAACAGGCAGAAAAATGAGTTGAAAATCCATTTCACTAACTATTTCGCTGAGATTTGCATTTCCCTGACATACTTAATATAATTACAATACCTGTGTACAAACAGAGGCCTGAGGAAAGAGGGAAAATTTGCTCTTTATCCAAAAGAAACAACAGAAAAAGGCAGTTAAAACCTTCAGGCTTTTGGCTACTTTCAGAGCCTTGTGTTACTGTGATAGATGCGCCTTCTTGATCACTAGGGCCCTGCAGGGTGTGTATTTCTTGCTGTTGTTCCCCTACTCTTGACTAGCTGTGTGTAACACAGGTTTTTCTTTCACTCTGTCATCATTCCCACAGTCCTGTTCCTTACTTACCAGATTAGCCTGTTTCCCACCTATTAAATTCTAAAAAGCCTGTCTAAATGGTATATAACCTTTAGCCTTGTCTCTCTTTTCTCTAGTATTATATAAAGTAAGCTCAGCTTTCACTTGTGAAATTTCTTTCCAACTAATCCCATCTATACAGGCTTTAGCCACTCTTATGCATTCTTCTGACTACTTATCATCCATGTTTTACCTACCTCAAAAAGCCTGCTGGAAAATCACCATGAAATAACTCCTGCTCTTAAAAGCTAGGTGAATAAATTGAAAACTTGAAAAAAAAAAAAAAAAAAAAAGGCACTCATGTTCTTTATCCCCCTTCCCCTATTTTACCTTGTGGTAAAGAGGGGAGTAAAGAAACGCTAAAAAGCAAAGAATATAGTGCCTTATCTATCAGGATATCCTGCAACACTTTAGTGCCTACAAGTGTCCATCTTGTGCTTTCTCATGTCCCTTTGCCAATTTTCCATCACTGAGACTGATGATAGTAATTTTAGTGGCGTGTGCAGAGAAGGGGGAGGACAGTTACAGATCCGAATGTCTGTCACTCACCCTCACATGTTAAGGAGAGCATTTTACTGTGTGTTCTGGAATATTAGATGTGTGTCACGGGTATAAAAAACACTACAAACTTGTCATATATTAAGAAAAAGTGTAATAAGCACTAAAATAAGTAAACTTCAATGGGAAAAGAGAAAGAATATTAACACAGATTTAATAAGATACCAAAGATACTTTGTAATTTATGTTGTGCTGGCCCTATTCTTTATGCATTTGTTTCCCTTTTTTAGTCACTGTGCTTTGTCAGACACATTATCTAGGCTATTCTATAGCAGTCATTACCTGGATGACCAACAGTTCTGGGAGAAAGGATACTTAACATTTCAACTCAACTTTTTAGCTAGGTAATTAGCAATGTTAAGGCTATAGCTACATAGGATCAAAAGATAAATTCCAACAACCCTTATTGCTGTATCACTGTGCTACCTCAGAATTAGAGTTTCCTGTCCTTTGTAGCAAAGAAGATATTCAACTTTATGAATTAGAATGGAATCACTTAGTTAGCATAATGAAAAAAGAACCCTGGCAGTTCTTTTCTAATAAGAAAATGACTGGGATCAGATCTCTCCTTGATAGGGAAGTGTTTAATAAATATTAGATGTTATGCAGGCAATAAGATGGTACATCAACTTCTTCAAAAAGCTTTAAAAAATGGTAAGATGGTTTGTAGGTTCCTGCTGGGAAGCTTGTTGAATTAGCTTCACAAAAGCCCACCATGGACCAGGAAAGCAGAAATGTCTAATTTACCCCAGAAGAGGATTTGTTAGGACTGGGTCTTGGGAGCATCTGGCTTATCTTTAGCGCCCTCCTTACCATGAAGAACCTGTGGTCTACCTTTCAACATTCCATATAGTTATGAAAGAGAAATTTCAGGATGTAGACACTCTCTGGCAGCCAGATAGTTCAATATTCTCTTTGCCTTTCTGTCAGCTGTGATATTTCTTTAACAAACTGATTTTATAGCTGTTGGCCCTTTACATGGGTCACATAAACTCCATAATAGGTTATCCTGGTGCCTTCCATCTGTTCTCTCTCAAAACTGAGCTAAGTAGAAAGGAGCTTTAAAAACATTTGATCAACCAGCCCCCTCAACCGAAAGATGCCATCCAAAATTACCCTGCTGATCTCTAAATCTGGAGCCTCGACTATTGGACTATGCCATTTAAATTTAGAAGTTAGACTCTTAAAGGTCAGTGAGTGCGGTTTAGGTTTTAATCCACAGCTGATATTACATACTAGTCCCATAACTTGTTTACTAAAACACATTGGAATAGAAATAAATCCCCAGATTTCTTATCCACTTACTGTTGGAGCTTTGTATTTCAGGAGTGCATACTCACCTCAAACACACAGCCTTTACTCCCTATTTTGTAGGCAGCCCCAACTCCAGGAATGTGCATTGTTGCTACAGTAGCTGATCAACAATTTCACACTACAGGAAACTGAAGCATCTGCACCTCCTAGCATTGGCCTGACTTAGGGGGATAAGAATCCTAAATGGTGGTGATTTATTATCTCTTCTATGAGGATTCCCCCATCACTAGCCTTGTATGTTCTAAATTTAAAGAAGGCCATGCTTTGGGGGGCAACAACATAACATTCTTACCTGTACTAGACTTCCCTGTACCATGCACATAATAGATGCTAAAGAAGTATACTGTAAACTAACTGGTCCCCTCGTTAATTTAATTTTCTGTGGGTTTTTGTTTACTCATAATGAAAGAACAGTTTTTTTAATCAGTCTATTAAGAATCATTTTCTTATGACCTCTCTCATATTAGTCTCAAATTCACTATTTTGCTTTCCCTGTACTAGTCTCCTGGTGCTATTCTGAATATACAGTGAAGTCTGCCTTTAAGTCTCTTATTCTCTGGAGTATAAAGGATAAAATGTTACACCAAGAATCAGAAGAAGAGATTCTGTTCTCAGCTTCACCCCTTTCTAGCCATGAAAATGTCAGCAAGTTATTTACCCCAATTCATAAAGCAGAGATTATGTTACTTTCCCTGCCAGCCTCTCAAGAATTGGGGTGAGAGCTAAACGAGATAATAATGGATGGCAAATTGGGGAGCTGGGAGTTCTCTTCAACCTGACAGATGCCTGTGTCTCTATTATTGTTGCGTATTGAACCTAAACTTCCAGTGCCCTTGCCAGTGTAGGTTACTGTGGTGTACCTAGTGAGGGAGAACCAAGAGGCAACATGAAAATTTGAGTGTAACCAAGTAAAACTGTGACTTTTTTTTTTTTTTTCACTAAAATAAAGATTTGTTACGTGGAAAGTTTGTTATCTGAATCTTGGCCTTTTAAGCTTTAGGTAGAATTGAAAGTGCATATTGCTATAACCAGTGGTTGCCCTTGTTTTACAAACTGCTACTAATAAGAATGCTATTAGAGAATACAGTTTTCTTGATTTTTTTTGAAAGCAGAGATAGAAGAGGGTGCATGGAATAAAACCATAGAAGTGTTTATTAAGATGAAAGCAAGTGCATATACTAATTGTTTACTTAGTCTTGACGTTATTCAAAGGCTGAGAATGATAGCCTCTCATATTCATTAGATTAACCATAGCTATATAACAAACTAAAAATGAAAACCATTCCATCCCACTTGGTTCACTGTTAGTGGGCACAAACTTCTGTCTACCATCCCTTCCTCAACTAGTTCTTTCATATGCTTCTTGCTCTGTTTGTTTTGCCTTTATTGTACTCCCAGGTGTGGTAACACTCATATAGTGGACAGCTAGAAAGAAAGCAGGCTTTGGTAGAAAGCCAGAGAAAAAGAGTAAGGGATGAAATAGAAATGTCAGGGTCCTCACCTGTGGCTTCCTGTGCTTGCCTGTCAAGGCCATTCCCTTCATTCTTGGGCTGCTCACAGACCCTATAGGAGGACCAAGGACTTTAATCCCTGTTAACCTAGAAAGTGTTGTTTGCAAGTTTATTCAACTCCATACTATGACTGGGTTAAATTATTACACCTATAAAAGTATTTGGGTTTCCTCCATTAAAGAATTTGTCAGTTTGGGCACTCAAAACTGTTGGTTGTTTTGGTAGTCTTCAGTAGTAGAGAAGTGTGGGCGCTGTAGACTCCTCCCTCACGCTTACCAGGTAGTACTCTACACCGAAGTCACACCTCAGACCACTTGCTGCTTCTGTAGCATACATGTTTATAAGCAGCAGGTACCCCAACATTATTCTATCAAGAAAAGTTATTAGAAGTAAATATTCCAATCAATATTCCATCAATATTCCAACAGATTTGGTCGAGCAACTCAATTCTTGGTTTGACTTCTAACAGGATGAATTAGGCAATCCTAGGTCTGTTGGGCTTGCTAGATTCGTACATATACTCAAGGAAAGGATGAGTATTGCCCTACCATATTTGGGCTAATCCACATATCTTTAAAACTAGGAATTTGACCATTGAAAATACTCACTTTTAAAAGTCTCTGGTGCTGAGCTGCAAATAAAGCTTTGTGGTAGAAGCCTCTGAAGTAATTAAAGTTTTTTTCAAATGCTAGCTAATACCCCCTGGACGGGATATTCCTAGTTAGGATGCTTCAGCTATTAATCCGCCACCCCCAGGGTGTATATTGTATATACACCCAGACTGACTAGTGTACACCAAAATAATTTAAAGATATTATATCAAATATCACAGAATTTGTTAAGGATTTCTCAGGTTATCACACACTCACACTAGTAGAGAGCTTTACTAGTCAACAACCTGCTGAATAGAGTTGCACTGGCATTTATTCTTAGTGAAAGCTTTTTCTTGCTTAGGGTATTTTTGTGTGTGTGTGTGTGTGTGATAGAGAGGGTGATGTGTACTTAAAATTTGCAGCTCAAAAAACATATTGCAGTTCACATGTACAAGAGAATCCCACACCTATAACCAGCTCACTAACACAGGCACATATTAATTAATATATCTGCAAAAAGTCTAGAGACAGGAGGAGAAAGGGTACATTTACCTTATCAGCCTAAATATGTAAAATATTAGGTTTATTCCTACAATATTTCCATTAGTAGATTATTCTCAAATTTCAGTTTGTTGATAGTAGTTTAAAGCAAACTAAAATAAAAGAGAACATCAAAAATTTAGTAGACTCTAAACACCTTTTTATTGTTTTAATGCATCCATGCAACATTGATAATAATGTATTAATACATAGTAGAAGTTCCCTCTGAATCTCAAGGAGAAAGGAAGCTACCATTGACAAATAAAAACATTCTCTATTCCATTGGTTATGAATAAATTCATTCCATTGCTTTATCTCCCAATGTTTGAGGGTTAATCCTGTGGTAGATACCAAATGGTATACCTTTCTACATCAAAAAGTATTAATTACATTCTGTATCCTCAGGCTGTGATGTTCAGGGTTAAATTTCTGAGCTTCAGAAGAACAGTGGTTGCAAATATTATTGCCATATATGTTTTGGAAAACAGCAATATCTCCATGAATTGAAAATAGGCAGGCTTCTGTCCTCTGAAGTGCTCCCATTCTGTAGCTGTAGTGTTTATAGTTTCTGCTAGCACACAAGTTATTACAGGAGGCATGTCAGGTGTACCTAAGGAAACATACTCTTTGACTTAAAATTATCATTAGATTATTATTGCCATCCCAAACAATGTTCAGTAAGCAAAAGCCAGCTTTCTGAGATATTTCACTCTTCTACATCTACAAGTGAGAGACCAAACAGTTGCCCTCTTGTGGCTTTTCCCAGCATTACCATTTAAAGTTTCTATAATCAGGTACCTAAGGGCACAGCAGGATCTTTGGTACCATGACTTAACCTGATTATACTAATTGTTACGACATGGAGTTTAACTGTGAAAGTCAATTAGAGGAAACCTTGAGGGAAGGCCTCCCTGGGAATCCAGAACATCGGATTTGTTACACTGGTTTAGAACTGTGGCCTATCCTACTACAGATGGGTCTGACAGCCATGAAGAGATATTTAATGTGTCTCCTTCAGAAGTTAATTTCCCTTAATAACTCATAGTGGATCTATGAATCCTAGAGTTACACATGATTTTCCAAATGAATGGGCACCATTTTTTTGGTTTTCAATACCCTTTCCAATAATAAACAGTATTTTTTAATCGACCCTAGCATATTCTGTTTCAAGCTTTATTGATGACTCAGTACCCATTATATTTTACTTGAGGTAGCAGCAGTTTGTCCTAATACATTAGTTTGCACTTGCCCATAATTTGGCTCATTTCTTTCTCTGCTTTTTTCCACTGAATCTTATGAGAACTTACATATATTTCCTTTAGCAGAGCATTTCAATACCCAGACAAGTGTTTTGTCATTTTAGGTTTCATTGTGTACTTGACATTCCAAATCCTTGATTAAAAAAAAAAAAAATGTTAAGTAGCTGGTGTTGCTGCTGGACCCTTGGATGATTCCACTTGTCCATCTATAAAAGTTCCTGTTTATTCTCTACCTTTCTGTTTCTATTTCTAAGCAGGGCTTTAAGACATAACATCTGCTCCAACCAGTTCATCTCCATATGGTCTTAACTTCTTAACTTCCTTACTTCTTAGTCTCATGCCTGTATGTTAGTGCTCTCTACCTCACAGGGATTTTATGAGGGGGAAAATAAGATGTTGAAGGGTTGTTTTCAAGAGAAATCCTTCTTTTAAAGTGATTTTATAACAGGCTTAGAACTGAGTAACTCTATAGCTATTTTTTCTTCCTGTTCTTGTTTTGCTATTTTTATTTCTGAAAAGTTATCTCTATCTGAAAAGAGACTTTAATCTGGTTTTAACTTTCTCCTCATTAACCCTTTTCACACTGAAATCTATGCTCTGAACCTCAATCTTTTTGTTTATTGAGCTAAAACTAATTCTTCCACAACAAATCTCACACACTTTTATTCCTTTCATTAAACAAATTAACATCCTTCACAAAGAAACATTCTGGTTCTTCCTATAAGAAGTCAGAAGGTAACGAGGTCTCACTCTGGCCTGGCACAGTCTCACTGTGTGCCTTGTTTTTCTTGAGTAAACTGAAGGTAGTTTGCCAGTTTCATAGTGCCCAGCTGTGAGTCCTGAAAATGGTGAAAAGCATTTTGCAAATGCCCTGTGCTATATAAATGTGTAGTGGATAATCTGGAAAGTCTTAAAGTAGAAATATGCTCTAGATCAATTCAGAATACTAATTCACCTGTTGTTTTCAAAAGTTATGTTTTATTAACCTGCTCTTTTTTGTTTGTAGTGAAAATTAATTTCTAGACATATTAACTATTTTAATTTTGGTGTATAGGAAGTGATCAATAGTATATATTCTTGTCAGAAATACCCGTTATATTTTTAAGCGTTAAAACTGAAAGAATTACATAACACTGCAGTTGGGTTAGGGTGGGAGATTCCAGCTCAAATGTTGCGAAATACTACATATAGAAATACAAAGATTAGCTTTGAATTTGAGATTGTATTATAAATAGTAGATGTTAATGTTGTTGGTTTTAGATATTCTTTATTTTTAAGTTACCAGAAATTGTCTTTTATTTTTTCAGTTTTGAACTATATGTTTAAATAAAGTTTTATCAACTAAGATTTTTCATTTACATTATTACTAATAAATTTGTTACTAAAATACATATAAAAGTAAGTAACCTAATAACATCACTGTAATATTTAAGATTTAAATAACTTCTTTTATGGCAACTGTAAGTTTCTATACTTGAATCTTTTTATTAATAAGATTTAAAACATAGTAACAGAAATGCTTTATACTTTAAGCAATATTGGAAATGTTTTTTAAACATGATAAATTACATATTGTAGTTATGAAGATGACTTAATACTTCTTTAGTAAAACCAGAGAAGCACTCTTCATTCCTGATCAATCCGTAGGAGTTAAAGTATTCTTTCTTTCATGAAATTATATTGTTGTAAAATGGTCATTAAATTTTCTTTTTTATCCCTCCTCACAAAAAGTTGATGTCTATAGTAGATGCCTGAACTTTGGTTTTTTCTCGGGGGAGATGCTTTACTGGTCTAACAAAATTCCAAAGTTTGGAAACCACTCTTTTTTAAACAGTATCTTTCTGAGATACCATAGAATTTACTCTTTTATTGTGTTAAATTTAGTGGCTTTTAGAATAGTCACAGAGTTGTGCAACAATCACCACAATCAATCAGTTTCCCAAAAAAGGAAACTGGTGCACATTAGCGGTCACTGCCTGTCCCCCCCTCCCTCAAGTCCCTGGCAACCATGTCTTTTTTCTTTCTCTGTGGATGTCATATAAGTGGAATCACATGCTATATAGTTCTCTGTGGCTGGCTTCTTTTACTTTCCATAATGTTTTCAAAGTTCATCCATATTGTAGTATGTATCACTTCTTTATTTTCCATTGTATGGGTAGTAAGAAAATAGGTATATTTTCTTCACACTACATTTTACCCATTCATCAGTTTGTAGACATTTGGGTTGTTTGCAATGTTTGGATATACTTATGAATTATTATGAGTAATGCTGCTGTGAACATTTGTGTGCAAGTTTTTGTGTGAAAACATGTTTTATTTGTCATACATATATACCTAGGAATAGAATTACTGGGTCATATGACGAATCTTTGTTTTAACTTTTTGAGGAACCACTAAACTCTTTCAAAGCTGCTACACTATTTATATTGTCACCAACAGTGTATGAGGGTTCTAATTTCACATCTTCACCAACACTTGTCCTGTTTTTTAATTATAGCCATCCTAAGAAGTGTGAAATGGTTTTTTTTTTAATAGGAAAAAATCTCATATTTTTAAATTGTTTTTTATCTCTTTTTTTTTTTTAGGGTAAGGACAATCATGATCTTTATTTTCTACAACTCTTTAAGAAGATAAAGTCATTCTAAGCTTATGAGCTATATAAAAACAGGCTGTAGACAGGATTCAATCCATAGCTAGCCAAACTCTGACCTACAGGATAGACTTAGTAAACAAATACATTAAAACAGGCATTTAAAATACATTCTATATATTGAAAAATGTAGAGGAGAATATGTAGAAAATTTGAAAGAATACAAGTGGTAGAGTGCTAACAAATCAGCTTGATGGATTAAAAATAATCGACATGCATCATTAGCTGATTTCTTTGGTGAACCTACTTCTACCATGGCAAATTTTAACTTACCAACATGACACCACTCAACCTATAGTCAGGAAGTGATGTGCACAGTCAGAACTTGTAAGCTGACTCTAACACATGACTGGTGTAAAACATTTCTGAATGCATGACTTACAACAATCAGTAAATGTAGCTAATATCTTTAAGGCTACTGGTGGTACTCTCCACTCCTATGAGCATCCAGTGAGAGGGAAAATACTTGCCTTTTCCTATTTTATTATTGGACTCCAAAATAGCCTCTTTCTTTTTTCCAACCTTCATTTTCTAGAAACATAGCTACATTTTCATGAGATAAAATAAATGTATAAACATGCACATTCCCAAAAATGCAAAAAAAAAAAAAAAAATTGTATTGAAATAAAGGCAAAGCAACCAATGGAAACATGTTCTGATCTATCCAGAAAACTTCCTGGAAAATGTTTTTCAGTTGGGCATTGAATAGATGGGATGTGGCCATGTACACAAAAACAGACATAGTCCACATATATGAATGGTTTGTGCAAAAGGGAGAGTCAAAAAGAAAAGGCTGAGGAAGCTGTGTCTCAGTGGTTAGATATTTAATATGTGATCAGATATTTACTTTCCGGAGTTTCCAAGAAAAGCCTTAACTTTAAATTTCTTTTTCCACAAAAACAGCACAAAGCAAGGTGGAAAAAATTCCTTCCACACCCTCTGAAATTGCTGCAAGAAAACTCTAGAGAAATTAGGTGGTGAATTGTCCAGAAAATAAGCAATTTATATCTCAGACTTTAAATAGTCCTTTGAAATTCTGGTCTAATATACAGGGTGTCAATAAAGTTTGTTTGCAGTTTTAAGTTTCACACGATTTTAAGTTGCATACGAACTTTATAGACACCCTGTATTTTCAAATTGGTATTCATATGCCATATTTAATCGAGGCTTCTTGTCCATAATGTCCCAGAGCTCCCCCTACCTTTTCTAAATACTTCCCTTCCTACTGATAGTAAAGTCCACAGTTACGTGAGGGATTGATGTTTTTGACCTATGTTTGTCAGTTCAAATCAAAGCAAAGAATGTAGCAGCTTTATTGGTCAGAAGTCGTTGTGTTACCTTGCTCAGTGAAGAAGAGGTAGAACTATTTATTGCCAATCAGGAGACATACTGATTATTAAAAGAGAACTCTCAATTGCTGATTCCCCAAATCTGAGATTTCTCAAGTGGGAATATGCAGGGTAAAGGGACTTTAATATAATGTATGAGTTCTCTGCAAACTCTATTCTTTTAGTGGTTAAAGAAAAAGCACAGCCTTTTATAAAATGCAAAGGACATTCTAGCACAGGTGTGTCCTGCTGTGATTCAGCCAGACTTGATGATTTTCTAGCATAGTTCTGCTTTCCAATGTCAGTCTCATACTGGGTGTCAACATTCTGAGTTCAATACCCAAGGTCAATACTCTAATTCAGAGCATCACTACTTGTGGGGTTGTGTGTGAAGGCAAGGGCCTATGGGAATGTGGCATTGATATGTGTTCCCAGGCAACCTTGTTTTCTTCTGCAGTTGGCCTACAGAAAACACTGTCCTATTCTTTCTGGCTACAGAGGATCCCACTCTCCACAGCTGCTTGATGCAGTATTTCCAAGTGTGAAATATGCTGCCTTCAGGACCTGAAGAGGTCTACCTGGCCTTGCTAATATTGACTTTTTCATGGTGGAAGATGCTTTTTCGTGGTGGAAGACGCAATATAAAATATTTTTCACTCTAGAGGAAATATTCCAGCTGTCTCTGGTCACCATATTTCTAAACATTCTAGTGACATGTCAGGCCCTAGAATGTTTATAGATTTTTATCTCCCACCCCCTGGAGTGCATGTATCTTGCTAAAGTCTCCAGCCTACTAGCCATTTCTTGTTCATCTAAATCAGTAGGGTCAGCCCACTATTAATGTAGTGGATCAGTGAGACATTCCATGGAATGTCCAGTGAGTCCACATCTGCTTTGACCATATTATGTCAGAGAACAGGGAGTTAATATAATCCTGTGTCAAAACTATAAATATATATTGTTGCCATTCCACATAAAGGAACTTTTTCTGATATTTTTAGATCAGAATAGAAAACAACATGTTTGCCAAATCAATAACCACATATACCACAAAGTTAAAGTCTTATTAGTCTGCTCAGTGAAGATGACCCATTTGGCACAATAGCTGTCATTGGAGATATTACTTGATTGTGTTTCTAAGAGTCTACTCTTATCTTCCTGGGTCCATCTTGTTTCTTCAAGGCCCAGACTGGTGAATTAGATGGAAGTATGATAGGGAATATTATCATTTAAATTATTAGCTGTGGCACAATTTCTGCTATCTCTCTTGGGCAGTGTTATTTTATACTTACTATTGGGCTCAGTTGGAGGCAGTTTTAGGAATTTCTACTTATTCTACCCCACCATGAACACCCTCAACCCAGTGGTTGAGGACCCAGTATGGATGTTGTGCCAGCTATCAGTACAGCGACACCTTTGACAGGGCAAATAACCATCAAGTGGTCTACAGGACTCCATTAATTATCTATTCTCCATATGTGTCCACTGTAATGAATGAAGGGCATAGGGACACTTAAAGACTCCAATTATTAATGTCAAGTTGAACGTAATAGTCCTTGAAATACCTGGTTTCTGCATTATATGATTGTCCATATGTTTCTTCAGACAAGAACTATGGGAATTCTTACCATGAATACTTGCTAGAGTGATTCAGTCAGTTATGGGCCTGAAAACTGTCTTAAGTCCAGAAACTGAATAACATATGTTGACTTTTTATTTATCGCCACCGTTATTAGCCATCCCATGTTTCTTCTGATGGTATAAAATGAGAATGGGTCCTTTTGTCTACTTCTTTAATCCTTGAGAGGTCGTGCTCTGTTAATTGAGGGAGTCTCAAACTAGCTTGCTTTAGAATCATCTGAAAAGCTTATTAAACCACAGATTGCTGGATCCCATCCCCAGAGTTTCTGAGTCAGTAGGTCTGGGGAGGGTCCTGAGAATTTGCATTTCTAAAACGTTCACAGGTGAAACTGATGCTTCTGCTCCAGGGACCACTGTAATCATCTCATGACTACAGGGCAGGCCCCCTTGGCTCACCAGGGCAAATGGATGCACCTGGATTGCTTTAGGTAGCTACACCTGGCCTATGTTACTTTGGGGTCCTATTGTCACCACCGTTATCACCATTTGAGATCCTTTCATCATTGCTGAACATTTTAGTGACGCTGGAGCCCTTCTCACCTATGTATTCCTTGTGCCCTTGGTTAATGGTTTATCCTCTGGCCTTTCTGTGGAACACTCCTTAGGTGGGTTTGGGAGCCTCACATAATATACATATAATATATCCAGTCTAGCATGTCCACTTCCCTGAGCCTGTTAATCTATTCTTCCTCCTTCTGCCAAGGAAATTCTGGCATTTCAACTCCACTTAGTATGGGTCATTGCTTTTTCCATGCTTCTAGGAGCCATCCTAGCAGCAAGGTGACACTAGCTCCTGGGGGCCTTGCCAAGGCGTAAATCCTGTATCTCTGGAGAATGCTCCCAAATCAATAAGCTCTCCCTTATCCAGTCTTATGTTCCAACTCCTCTTGGTCAAGCATCTTCAGAATCCAGTCCCGCAGGTACTGCCTTGGCATCTACCAGTATATATTGGCTAGGACTTGCAGCTTTTTTGGAGTAGAGTGCCTTTTTTCCCTTATCTGGCCAGCATGTCCTGGGCTAATTATGACTTAATCCTGCTTATAAGCCTACTAGCCAGGAGGAGAGGTTGGGGAGATTCTGAGGGAAGCACATGCTATCTTGAGGGAGAGTTCACTGCTTTCAGGCAAGAGGGAGGTGCTAAGAGGGTAGGCCACATCTGCAGGCTCAGAGAATTCAGAAGAGTTATAGGGTAGACACTAGCCCTGATTTGCCCAGGACTACCCTGGTTTTAGCATAGGAAACCCCAAGCCAAACTGAGGAATATCAAGAAAGTTGATCACTCTGGGATTCTGGGGATTTAAAATTTTCATCTTCCCAGATGTTCCCATCCTAAATGTCAGGGTCCCACTTTTCCTCAGTCAGGTTGGGACAGCAGGTCTGCATGCTTAGGTATTTAATTTTCTTAGGATATCAGCACTATATTTTGTCCTGGGCTTAGTCTCCAGCTCTTTTCCTCCTTCCTGATGGAGGATATGGTAAGCCTCTATGAAACAACCAGGGAAACCCTCTGACTTTCATATTTGCCTCTCACTTGCTAATTAATTGCCTATAGCTTTTTATTATCTTTAAGATATTAATAGCCCTCAGCAAAACTCTTATAATCTCATTGTCTTTATAGTTACTATTTCCCCCTCAGTTTTCAAATGCCAGGTAAATTTCACCTGCTTAGTGCATTCTCATCTGTGGCTATTTCATTCCATTTCACCACCCACTGGGCCAGGAGATGCCCATGTTCCATTCATAATTAGTTGGGTCTCATTGTCTGTCAGGTGGCGGATGATTCAGCTCCAAAATCCCATCTTACTAGCTGCTCTGTAGGATTATTCATGACCAAACATTTGCAGCCTGGGTTCTAAGGAAGCAGATATGGAAATGGAGTTAGCATGCAGAATATTTTCCTACAGATAAACACATGTTGAAAGGAGGGTCAGAAAAAAAAAAGACTAGGCAGAGAGGCAGAAGAACTGAGGTGCAGACAGAGCCTTGACCCACCCCACAATAAGTCCTGGATGATGGATGGCCCGTCCATGTTGTCCCCCATCGGAGTGAAATGGCTGGGCTTTATATGCTTGCTTCCTTCTGTCAGGGTATGGTAGCTTCCCTGGGAAGCATGTCCTTGGGTAAGCAGCACCTCTTAAGCAGGGGCAACCCTGGAGGCTAAAAGCTGGGGTAGGACGTCTTTCTATGTACAGTGTATTTCCATGTCTACCACACCAGAAGAGAAACTGGAGTTACTTTCATTACTTTCATTCACATTCTGCTCTTAATGTGCTTATAGGCCCAAAAGGTTCTGTGAATGATAAAATGACATTTAAGTTTTTAACATGTTTTCTCCCTATATTCTTTTCATCTTCCCATTCGAGGAGGGTGTTAACTCTTTGTGTTTCCTTGTCTTGGGGGATGTTTGTTCTCTTCCTTTCAAGATTTTTCCCCAGAAGCTTAAAGCCATTGTTCTAAAAATAGAGTTTGAAGAGAAACCAATTTCTTTCAAACTAAAAAAAAATGTGCAAGGATAGACAGTCCCACAGGAAAGACAGACAAGCATGCTTGTCTTGTGTTTCCCTGTGTGTATAGCAGAGCCTCAGAGGGAGAGGTTACCTGTGTCCTAAGCCTGGCTAAGAAGCTGCACAGTGAAGAGACATGTGAGCATACATAGCAAGTGTCTGAGCAATAATTTCTAATCACTAGCCACCGCCACCACCTTGGTGTTGGGTAGGACCTCAGGACTCTTAACACAGCCCTGAATAGAAAAGGTAAGCAGAAGAATGGTAGAGTAAGTACAGATCGATTCAAACCTGCTTTATTCCATTGTGTTGGTTCCTCCAACACTTCCCCTCCCTTAATTGGTAGGTCCTCTGGGCCTCCCAGTTCTTCCACACCTACCTTCTGTCTTCAGGCCATCTGAATCACATATGGCCAGACTACGTTGAGTCTATTAAGCATTTTATGCAAAACTTCCCTCCAGCTCACCTCTTGTCAGCCTCAGAGCATGAGCAGGCCCCGCCTTCCCCCACCCCTAGTCCATTTACTTTTTCTTGGATCAATCTAACCTCACTTCTAGTCCCATAAGAGTTTTATTTATAACAGCACCTCAGGAACAAATTTTCCCCCTCCTCATTCTTGGGTTTATCTTCATTTATTTTTTCTCTCACATTTTCCTTTCCCTTACATCACTCACCTGCCTTTTTTCCCCCTTATTTTCAATTGTCACATTTAGGAGATTCACATTTCTAATTGTAGGACACTGGATTATAATATTTGTCATAAGAAACCTCAAAATGCCATATTTAAAATGAGTTCTTAGAGTGAATATAACATGCTAATTTTGATTTTAGAATTCTGACCAGTATTAAAACAGATCCTTTTGCAGTCGATTCAAACAGACATTAAAGATAGAAGGGAAAGTACATGTTTCAAAACTTCATTAGGTTTACTCACTTATGGTTCTCATTTAGGTGTTTGTCACAGTTCAAAGATAATTCCCTTTCATAAAAATTTGGTTTATCAGACCATGTTTCAGATATGTTGAGTAATGGTGGAGCTTGTATGCAGGGTCATGTGTTTTTTTAATTCTTCCTGCGGTCATTCAATGCATGGCATCTTTATGAGGCTTCTTCATAGTTATCCCCCTTTCTGCATTCTTGTAGCTCTCATCCACTTTGCATCCTCAGCCCTCTTGACTTTTTGTGATATTTGTTCATTCATTCATTCATTCATTCATTCGTCTATTCAAAACACATGACAGAGTGCTTGTGAAGTTCTATTTTATGTGCTGAACAAAACTCTCTGCCTCATGGGCACAGTAAAGCAGAGAGACAAGAAACAGTTTAATTTTTTTTAAATGTGTGTTAGAGAGTAATACCTTTGAATGGAAAACTAAGAAGGGAAGGGGTTTAGAAGATGTCAGGGGCATAGAATTTATAATTTTAGATAGGAGCTTCCAGGAAATGCTTCACTGAGAAGATGATATTTAAGTAGAAACAAAAAAGGGGATTCAAAGGACTATAGATTTGGGGGGGAAATTAAGCAGAGAGACAGCAAGTGCAAAGGTCCTGTGGCAGGAACTGTGGCATTCATGGGGGAATAGCAATGAGGGAGGGTAAAGATAGAAGATGAGATATGAGAAAGAATGGAAGCTGGGAGCTAAATCAAGTACTGCTTTGTGGGACAGTATATGAATTTGGGCTTCTCCTGGAGTGAGTTAGAAGCCATTATAGGGTTCTCCACAGAGAAGTGACATAATCTGCTTTTGCTTTACCAGGATCATTCGGGCTGCTATGTTGAAATTGACCAAAACACAAGGCAAAAAAGCAGCAGGGAGTTCAGTTAAGAGACGAAGCTGAGTACTTAGCTGCTAGATGTGGTAGCTTAGATCACAGTGGGCAGGAAAGTGTCACGTTTATTTTGAAGGCATACTCTCCTAACAGTCCATGCTGTAGTCCTTTCTGTCTTCTTTAGGGTTGAACCTGTCTTTCTAAAAAGCTACTCTTCTCATGTCACTCCCTTACTCAAGAAAACCAAAATAACTCCTGAATGGCTAAATAATATTCTGTTCCTCTTTCTTGTATTCTAACCTTTTGAAACTTGGCATTCTTCCTATCTCCATTATCTCCTCCCACTTCTAAGCATGAACTCTCTATACCAGTCAGCTTATTTATTCTCTCTATTGCCATTCACATGACATGTTATTCAAACCTCTGCAAGGAAAGCTCACACTCTCTCCTTTTGCCTAGATACGTCCATCCTAAAAGCCTATTTCAAGTTACACATTCTCCATGTCTCCTATAATATCAAATGTCCACGTAAGCACCTCCGTTCTCTGGATTGACCCTAAGAACCTGCATATCACCTTCTGACAGTTTGTGTTACACCATTTTGCCTATTCTTTTTCTGGTAAAGATGGGGTCTCACGATGTTGTACAGGCTGGTTTCAAAGCCCTGGTCTCAA
Organism: Loris lydekkerianus; assembly: GCA_963574355.1. Lineage (NCBI taxonomy): Eukaryota > Metazoa > Chordata > Mammalia > Primates > Lorisidae > Loris > Loris lydekkerianus. The sequence continues at coordinate 15,310 of CAUYPK010037195.1, read as the reverse complement.
GGTCAAAATGAAGAAGAAACTTCTACAAGCAAGATGAAGTCATCATATAACCTACAAAGGAAAATCTATCAAACTAACTGAAGACTTTTCAGTGAAAACCTTACAAGGCAGAAGATTAGGGCCTCATCTTCAATTAACTTAAACTGGACAACTGCCAACTTAGAATTTTGTATTCTGAAAAATGTAAGTTTTAAAATAGACAGAAAAATTAAATTCTTTTATGACAAGAATTGTCCTACACAAAATACTCAGAACAGTATTTCTATACTGTTTAGAAATACTATACCCAAATCAGTGCAACAGATACCCACCACTGTAAATACAATTAAAAAATAACCAAAATTCACAAGTTCTATAAAATAGAACAAAAGGTAAAACAAAGCAATAGAATGAACAGACCAATATCCCACATATCCATACTCTCAGTCAACATGAACATACTAAATGCTCCTCTCAAAAGTCTTAGGCTGGCTGGATGAAAAAATATAACCCAAGTATCTTATGTCTCTAGGAACGCATCTAAATCACAAGGATGCACACAAACTCAATGTGAAAGGATAAAAAAAAAATTCCAGGAAAATGGTAATCAAAAGAGAGCTGGTATAGCCATTCTCATATCAGATATAACTAACTTTAAGCTAACAAAAGCAAAGAAAGACAAAGAAAGTCATTATAAAAAGGTAAAGGGAGCTATCCAACAAGAAGATGTAACAATCCTAAATATACATTCACCCAATACAAGAGCTCCCAGATACATAAAAAATAAATCTTACTAGAACTAAACAAATAAATAGTATCACTATAATTGCTAGAGATCTCAACATCCCATTATTAGAGCTTGATAAATAAGCAGAAAACAAAGCAGAAAATAAAGAAATAAGGTAATTAAAGACAACTAAATCAAATGGATATAACAGACATTTATAGAATATTTGACCCAAGTATTATAGAAGACACATTCTTTTTAGCAGCACATAGTACATTGTCAAAGACAGATCTTATCTTAACCCACAAGGCAGGTCTCAACAAATTAAGATATGAAAAATTCAAATAATACCATGTATCTTCTCAGATCATAGCAGAATAAAACCTGAAATAAATCACAAAAGAAACACTCAAGCCTACACCAAATCATAGAAATTTAACAATCTGCTGCTGAACAGTTATTGATTGGATCAAGAATGAAATTAAGGTGAAATATAAAAAGTATTTGATTTGAACAACAAAGGGAACACAGGGTATCAAAATTGTGAGGAGACAGCAAAAGCACTCCTCAGAGGAAAATTCATAGCCTCAAATGCCTACAACCAAAAGAAAGATAAAAAATTGAAACCTAATGTCACATCTTAAGGAACTATAAAAGAAAGAACAAACCAAACCTAAAGTCAGAAGAAGAAAAGAAAAAATGAAGATCAAAGCAAAACTAAATAAATTTCAGAATAAAAGAAAATACAATTAATGAAACAAAAAGTTGATTCTTGGAAAGGATAATCAAAATTGACAGATCTTTTGCTAGATTAATCAGAAACAAGAGAAAGAACCCAACTAAGGTCAATCAGAAATTTAAAAAGTGTCAGTGCCTGTAGCTCAGCGGGTAGGGTACTGGCCACATACACCCAGGCTGGCAGGTTCAAACATGGCCTGGGCCAGCTAAAACAACAATGATAACTGCAACAAAAAAAATAGCCAGGCATTGTGGTGGGCACCTATAGTCCCAGCTACTTGGGAGTCTGAGGCAAGAAAATCACTTAAGCACAAGAGTTTGAGGTTGTTGTGAACACCACAGCACTTCTACCCAGGGTGACAACTTGAGACTCTGTCTCAAAAACAAAAACAAAAACAAGAGATTAAAAATGTAACATTACAACTGATTCCACAGAAATCAAAAGATCATTTATGAATGCTACATAAATCTCGGGGGGCGGAGACAAGATGGCTGACTGAAGCCAGCTTTCCACAGAGGCTCCCATCCAGAAGGAGAGTTAAAGGACAGAAATTTAGCAAGTAACCAGGTGGATTTGAGCTGCACCAAGAGAGAAGGTTGAAGAACGCACGTCAACCCCGCTGAGGCGAGCTACGACCCCAAGGATACAAACAAAAGGTACAAAATCCATCACCAAGCGGATGGGAGTCCCCTCCCCCATGAGAACGTCTCTGAGTGCCCACAAACAAATGAGCAGAGTTCAAAGGTCCTCCCACTACACTCCACAGGAGAGACCCTCTAAAAACTGGACCTACCTCCCCTACTGGGGTGCCACGGCGTTCTCCTGCCAGGCATAAAACTGTATAAAAACTGTATAAAAGTGTATATATTCTCTACCTACAAATCTGAGCTCCCAGCACTCCTCTCCACTCTCACTCTGAGGTCTGGAGGCCTGTCCCCTAGGAGTCCAGATTCTTGGGTGATTTCTCAAGGGGTGTGGACAGGGAAGCTGGTCAGTGCTGACTCTGGGGCATGGGAGTAAGGAGAGGACAGTCAGCTGAGAGGGAACCACACACGAGCAGCAGTGCCCTGAGGTGCAGAGCAGTAGCCATCTTTTAGCAACAAGAGAGCTCACTCTCTGATATTCTGAAGCCACACCCCCTGTCTCCCTGGGCAACCAGAGGAGGCCAGACATCTACTAAGGTGGCAACCACCACAGAACAGATCTAGGATGGAAACACTGGCCCCGTGAGTGAAGGGTTTGCCTGAGTCAGTACTGATCTGGGTGGAGCACAGGGACTAGAAAGGCACTCGCAGACCTGGAAAGTTCCCAGGGTGGGGCTGACCCAGAGGACTGCTTTACTGAGCCTAAGATGCACCCAGCCCTCAGGGGATCATCAGCCTATAGACAAAGGAAGGCAGCAGGCTAGAACTGACAGGTAACCGAATACAAACCTGCAGGAGTGAAGACAGGGCCTGAGGCACAGGCTCTGGGAACTCAAAACAGCTTCTCTTCTGCAGGGAATTTAGCAGGGACAGAAACAAATTCCCGCAAAGTTGTTCTATTCTGTTCTGTCAGTAACATCAATCAGGGGCAGGGCTGGAACTGAGAGAACATGCCCCAGCCTCCATCAAGCACCCGAGGTTGTCAGGCCTCACCTCCTCCTGCTAGATAGAGGCAGAGTGCAGCAGCCTGTCTGAGCATAAATAGATTTTCTTGTGATTCAGGCAGGTACAAACCCCTGGAGTATCTGTTCACTACAGGCAACTGGGTCAGCCAACTGCAGGGCTATCAGTGACTGGGTGTGACAGAGGTGCAAGGTTGGGAAGGAGGCATCAACCTTCCCAGACTGATCTATTTGCTGGGTGGCTCCTCCTGACTCCATGTAGCACTGGAGCAAGCCATATCAGAGTAGTCACCAGACCCCGGTGATCCAGTTGCCAGAGACCTTTTAAACTCTCCCACCTGAGACAGGTGCTGACAGAGACAATTGATTTGGACCTTTTGAACTAAGCCAATCGCCAAGGACTATTCAGGTTGTGCCCTGGGTGTGTGGTTGTAGGAAGGTTTGATTTTCCTTTTCCAATTGTTGCCTGTGGGGGGTGGGGTAACTTACTGTATATACTTGAGTATAAGCCAAGTTTTTTCAGCACAAAATTTGTGCTGAGTTCGGGTTTTTCGGCACAAATTTTGTGCCGAAAAAAACTTGGCTTATACTTGAGTATATATGGTAATTGCTGGTATTTTTCCACAGCTGAGACTTCAACCCAGAGTAAATGTTTCACTAGGGTCGAACAGAAACCAGCTGCAAACAAGACAGAAGCACTTAGCCCCACCACACCAAACAGGTCCCCAGTTTCTCAGGCCATAGCACTGTACAAATGCTACATAAATCTCTATGTGCATAAACTAGAGAATGTAAAGCAAATGGATAAGTTCCTTGAAACATTCAATCTCCCATGATGTAATCAGAAAGGAATAAAAAACCTAAACAGAACATTAATGATCAGTGAGATTGAATCAGTAATATTAATAAAAAATACTCCCCAAACAACAACAACAACAAAACCACCTGGACTACATAGAGTCACAGCTGAATTCTATCAGACATACAAAGAAGACCCAGCACCTATAATACATAAATTATTCCATAATATTGAGAAGGAAAGAATCCTCCCCAACTCATTCTACAAAGCCGGTATCACCTTGATACCAAAGGCAGGAAAGCACACAACAAAAAAAGAAAATGACAGACCAATAATGCTTGTGAATGTAAATGGGAAAATAATAAAATACTAGCAAACTGAATTCAACAGCACATCAAAATAACCCACTAGGATCAAATGGACTTTATCCCAGGGATGCAAGGATGATTCAGCACACATAAATCAATAAATGTGATTCACTGCATAAACAAAAGCAAAAACAAAGATCATATGACCATCTCACTAGATTCAGAAAAAGCATTTGACAAAATCCAGCAACGTTTCATTACAAAAACCCTCAGAAAATTAGGCATAGAAAGAACATATCTCAGAATTATAAAAGCCATATGTGACAATCCCACAGCAAACATCATACTGAATGGGGACAAGTTGAAAGCATTTTCCCTAAGAGCTAGAATGAGACAAGGATGCCTATTCAACATAATGCTGGAAGTCCTAGCCAGGGCAATCTGACAAGAGAAGGGTATCCAAATTGGGAAAGAGGAGATCAAACTATCACTCTTCACTGATGATATGATCTTGTTTCTAGAAAAAATGCAAGATTCCACCAAGAGTCTCCTAGAGTTGATAAGTAAATTCAGCCAAGTCTTGGGATATAAAATCAATGCACATTCAGCAGTAGCTTTTCTATATGAATAACAGTCAAGCTTAGAGTCAAATCAAAGGCATGATACTATTCAGAATAACTACAAAGAAAATAAAATACCTAGAAATATACTTAATCGAGGAAGTGAAGGATCTCTACAAGGACAACTATAAAACTCTGAGGAAAGAAATTTCAGAGGATACAAAGAAATAGGAAAATATATTATGCTTATGGATAGACAGATTGACCACTGCTAAAATATCATACTACCCAAAGTGATTTAAAAATTCAACACAATCCCCGTCAAGTTAGCAAAGTTATACTTCACAAATCTAAAAAAATATAATTCAATGCTTTGTTTGAAACAAGAAAATGGCCTGAATAGCCAAAGCAATCTTAAGCAAAAAGAACCAAACCAGAGGCATCACATTACCAGACTTTTACTATACTACAAGACTATAGTAATGAAACAGCATATTATTGGCACAAAAATAAAGATATACACCAAAGAATAGAGAATGAAGATATAAAAACATCTGCCTACAACAAACTGATCTTTGACAAGGCAGACAACATACACTGAGGAAAAGAATCCCTATTCAAAATATGGTGCTGGTAAAATTGGATAACGCCATGCAGAAGAATGAAACAGGGAGGAGTAAAACTGTGGAGAGCAACTGGGGAGCTGAGGGGAACAAACCAACCTAACTGGTACTATGCACACTATTCTGGTGATCGGCACATCTATAGCCAGGACTCCAGCATTACAAAAAAGATCCATGTAACCTAAAACGTGTAACCCCTTAATGTTTTAGAAAAAAAAGTTCTGCCCCCAAGCAATCGTCCTGCCTTGACCTCCCAAAGTGCTGGATCCCAGGCATGAACCACCACACTTGGCCTATTTCCTAATTTTATTGTTTGGTGCTTCCATGAGTTCATAAGCTCCACAAAGTAAGGGACTTGACACAATTAAGTTTTGCATCCTTTATCCCCCACCCCATCAGCACAGATCAAGCGTATAATTTGTGTTTGGCAAATATCTGTTGACTGAACAAAACCAACCATATTCTCTTCAAAACTAAGTTAGCTTTCTCTCAGTGATCTGGCAAACTGTCTTGAACATGTTAAAGACACATGGAAAACATGATATTGGTAATTGTCACCTACAACTCCCCTCACCCATACTCCTAACTACTATCCTAGTGAGTATTTTCTAGAAGGGTAACGCTTGATGCCTACTTCCTAGGGTGGTAATGAGGATCTCATTGAGCTCACGCCATACTTCTCTTCTCTAGCACACTGGATGACACTCATGTAGGTGCCAAAAGGCTGGCTGCCGTCCCTCATTCCGGCCCCATTCCTCCTGCCTCCTTCCCTCTCGGCCCATCCCTTCCCTGCCTTGGGTGGATTATTTGTAGGCATCAATTCCAAAGATGAATCTTATCAAAACCAGCTGAGCTACATATTTATATAGGCTCCATGTTTTCCTTACTGGCTGTGGACATTTTTGCAACCCTAAATTTTTCTGATGGCATTCCTGGCTCCTTATTAAAGATGAATTAAGGGGGCAGGGGGAGGGAAGGTCAGGAGATGGGAGGTTATTTAGTGGGACTTCACCTAATGTGAATAATGCAGGGGTATATTTCAAAGCTATAAAAAGAGTAGAGTATGAATGTCTTACCACAACAAACAGGTAAGAGAGGTGATGGTTATGTTAACAAGTTTTATGTAAGCTTTCCACATTGAATATCAAATCAGCACACTATATCCATAAATGCATTAATGTACATAGTTATGATTTAATTTTTAAAAGATGAGTTGAGGACATCAGTTCAATACCTTAGCCATTTTAAAGTCTATCTCATGTCCTTGATTTACTAGAAGATTTAAAAGAAAATGTGTGCCTCCGAATGTTTCTTCTGCCTTCTAGTTCCCCCCTCGTTTGTATCAAGGTACAAGGTACCTGATCTGCTAACTTATCCAGACTCTCAGATCATCCAAGGTCCTCCTTCCCCTTGCTGCTCTTTCCTCTGAACCATAGCCAAGGGCCTGGGGGCTGCATGTTGAAACACCCTAATCTCATCTCACATTGAGGCAGAAAATGTGTTAGCTTTCCACACCTTATCAGACAGACATACCTACTGGGGATCATTCAAAGAACTGCTCCATGCCGAGTGCTATCTGCATGGGTAAGAGTCACTACTTTACCCTCCAGATGGCTCACTCTGCCTTACATCTTTCCACTGTCCATTGCTTGGCAAGAGGTTGCCTCACCAGATGGGTAGGTCTGACCTATTCCATTTCTCATAAGTGTCTCTCTCCGACATCCAGTGCTGTATGAGTATTTAATGATTTCTGGCCCTCTAGCGCCCTCTGTAGGCTTTCCTCCCAGTAGGAATATCCTCAGGAAGGCAAGCTATTAGACAGAGTGCTGCTTCTAGGAATGTAAACTAATACATCTGTCCCAATATCTTCCACATCCTTTAAGACTCCTTTCTATTTTACAGCTCCTCTTTTCCCAATGTCCAAAGTCTTCCCGCTAAAGCAGGAGTTTTGACTGGGGCGTTGCTTCTGGGCTTGAGAACTGGTCCCTTCTTCCTGCCTTTTGTGCAGCCAGTACTCTGATGTGCTGATCTGCAAAGCACGTCCTCATAGGCTGACGAGTTTCTCCTGTAATTCTGCATGAGAATATCATGGTTACCGTCAAATGGATCTGCCTGTGATAGCTAAGGGAGACCTTACGGGTAGACCTACTATAGGAAGTGTGAAGAAAATATGCCATACACACAATACTTCCTTTGCCCTAGAAAAATGAATTAAAACTGCAAGGATTTCAATAATTAAACAGCGACTTTTTGCTACTTGTAGTAATAAAGAATTTTTAAATTATTAAAAATGAGATTAAAAATAATACACGCATTTGCTACTTCTAGGAATATAAACTAATATATCTTCTAGGAAGAAATCCCATAGTTTCTGACTTAATAATTGCCCATTTAGTAATATACCTTGGGGAACTAGTAAAACAAAGATTCATGAACAAAAATGTTTATTAAATTATTATTTAAAATAGCAAATATTGAGAAATAATTAAAAACTCATCAATAGAGAAAAGTTAATATATGATGATATATTTATACTATGGAACATTCTTTGATATGTTTTCAAAGAATATATACTTCAAAGCATGGGAAAATATTAATATATTATTAAATGAAAACAGGAAGATTCAAAATACTTTTTCCTGTCATTCAGTTATGTGTGTATGGTGTAAATAAGGTTGAGTAAATATATGACAATGTTAACAGCACTTCTTTATAGAGTTAGATTTTTATTTTTGTGTTTCTGTGTTTTCTCACATTTTCTGTAATAAACATGTATTACTTTGATAGCTCAGGTAAGTAGATGTTGAGTTCAATGTAAACATCTTTTAGCAACAAGAGCTATTGAGGCATGGATTGCCTCCAGCAGCTGGTAATAGGGGAGATATTCAAATAGAATAGTAATGTCAATCTCCCAGTGAGTTTTCCCATTACATTTCTTGAGAAAGTACACCCTTTCAGCTTTTTAGCTTATGTGTATAATTCTTATTTTCTTATTTTCTCACATTCAAGCATAACCATCATAATGGTATGAAACTGCCTGTGTTGACATGAACCCCATGCAACAAAAATGCTTGAGCTTACACTGAGTAGCTAGCTAACTTTGGCCATCATGTCCTCATGATTCTTTCTGGAGTTCCAGAGAAGACGTACAGGTTAGACCCAGTGTGTTGGACCCTCCCAGGTAAGAAAATGTGGGAGCCTCTCACTAAAGGAAGTGCAAATAAACTCAAGATCTATCCATACAGGATGATTGGCAGTGAATGTTGAACTTCAACAACAAAGGGTGTCTTTGAGTATTTCAAAATTATTTTATTTTCTCTGAAACAAGCTTGCTTTGAGTAAAGTTCTAGAGAAACTTTCCCCATAGTTTTTGTGTGAGGAGGAGAATGAATAGACAGATGGAAGAATAAGTCACTCATGTAAGGAAGCGGCAAACCTCAGATGCCTTCCTGGGCTGGGCCTCATGTGGTTTTGGTGTCTGGAGCCACAGCACAGCTGCAGGGTAAAACACTACTCTAGGAAACTCCTGTCCTCCCGGGAGAAGCCGACCTGCTCCAGCTAGAGGGCCTTGCAGATGGGCTTTTGGAACTCCTTGCCTCTCTTTCCCAGGGTTCTAGTTGTCTGAGGCTTCCTCTGGTCCCAGGACTTCTGTGCTCGCCTCAGCCCCAACTCAGCAAGCAACATTCTCTTCCCTTGGTGCCGAGTTACCCAGCTCTGACTTACACATTCCTTACTGTAAAGGTTATATTTTTCTAAGTTCAAACCAGAACATATGGGATAAAGATACATTTTCCCGAATTTGCCTTGGAAAAATCTTTTCAATATAAAAATTAGATATTTAGTTATATTTAGTAAAATGTTTCAGTTGAGGAAAAATGCATGAAATAAATCTATCCCACCACATGTGGTTCTTATGGTCACTGTCTCTGACTGTCCTGAGAAAGCCCTGGAGAATCAGAGGGGCTTTCCCTGGGATTCTCTCACAAACCGACTGGGTCACTCCAACCTCACCCTGAAAGCAGAACTACCTTCTGATGCTCTTGTTCCCTGGGAACTTTGTGCACAATTACTTTGCCACCTGTGGACTAATAGGCTGGCAGCTTTCAGCTGTCTCCAGACTTACTCCTAAAAAAGCTTTAGTATTTTCACTTCTAAGCTTTTAAAACACTCTATATATTTGATGACCATTAAAAAATATATCTGTCCTCTCCTATTTATCGGTGGTAATGAAATTTCTTCAAAGGTCAACTAAAGACAGAAATGATTTATGTCAAATTACAAATTACTTGCAGCAAATATCTGAGCAACCAATTCAGATGAGGGAGTAAGCAGGAAGGCAGGGACTTCAGGGGTCTGTCCACAACCTCTTGAACCTGTCCACAACCTCTAGAACCTCACTGGATGGGTAAGTACCATCTTTTCTGTTTAAGGTCAGCTTTATCTGTAAGATCTCTGCCTTTGAAACATGAGCTGTTCTTTTCTAAATTCCAGGAGGGTTCAAATACATCATGGATATTGTGATGTGACTCAGGATCTGAATTAGGATGAGAACTCGGGGATTTTTTCTTGCGGAAGAATGAGAAAAGTCTTAGGGTGTTCTTTTAAAGATAGTGTCTTATCTTCATCCCCTTACTTTATAAAAGAGTGTAACGATGTGTTCTTATCCCAACTAAAATGAAATGAGCCCTTGCCCAGTCCTCTTTGGCTTATGGTGTTTTTGAGCTCATCTATAAAGCATAGAGTTGTCCGCACTAACTCAAGAGCTTGATGATGGTATAGGCTGGCAGCTGTACCTCATGCTGTGACTATGGAAGAACCCCACATTCCTAGCCTGAGACATCCAAGTAGAGGCAGAGTGCATGAGTATTCAAGACAGGTGCAAATGGGCGGCACCTGTGGCTCAGTGAGCAGGGCACCGGCCCCATATACCGATGGTGGTGGGTTCAAACCCAGCCCCGGCCAAACTGCAACAAAAAAAAAATAGCCGGGCATTGTGGCAGGTGACTGTAGTCCCAGCTACTGGGGAGGCTGAGGCAAGAGAATCGCCTAAACACAGGAGTTGGAGTTTGCTGTGAGCTGTGATGTCATCGCACTCTACCAAGGGTGATAAAGTGAGACTCTGTCTCTAAAAAAAAAAAGACTGGTGCAAATCTATGCCTGCAAAGGTAAACTTCACTCAACTGCTATTGGAGAACAGCAGTGCCACTTTGCTCTCTGTGAAAGAGAACATTGCTGCCATGCTAGGTTTTAGAAGTTTTGCTTTAATACCATTAAATATACTATTGTTTAATAAAACGGAAAGCCAAGATGAAGTGTGTCTTTTTTTAATCTATTGTGATAGTATATTAATAGAGTCACTATTAAGGAAGAAGGAGGAAGAATATCTTAGTTCCATTTTTGTCATTTGTTGCCCATAGAGATTTGGATAAACTTTCCCTAATCATCTTCAACAGTGGAAAAGAATTTCCCAGCTGAATTTGAATGCAGGAAGGAACTGTAGAGAATTAAGCCTTGAGGGTAGATTGGCCAGAAAAAAAAAAAAAAAAGAAAGAAAGAAAGAAAGAAAAAAATACCTTTTTTGAGACATTCAATAAAATCTTAGAGCCTACTCTACTTCATAAGAGACTCTTAAAGGTTATTGATTCCCTCATTTGAAGCACAATCACCCAGGAAGACTTGATAAAGCAGGAAAAGAGAGAGCTGGAAATACCCAGGCTTTACTATAACTCAGTTGAAAAAGGAATAATTGTATTAAATGATATATAGGAAATAAAATAAGGTCTTTCAAAATAACTGGTAATAGATATAGGCCATGAAACTTTTAAACAACACATAATAATAAGAATAATAATAGTGAGAACTAATACTTTTCCAGTGTTTGTTACATACCCAGTACTTCCCTGAGTGTTTTCCCAACAACTGGCACACAGTAGATAATAAATGTTAGTTATAGTCCTTCATTGAGATTTTTTTTTGGTAGGAGTAGAAACATTACACAAGAACTCCCATTCAATTCAAGGTGTGTGTGTGTGGGGGGGGGGGGGTAGTAGGTAAGAGCACAGATCCTCAAGCAGGACTGCCAAACTGAATACCAACTCTTTCACTTTCTAGTTCAATACTCTTGGACAATTTATTTAATATCTCTATTCATCAGTCTCTTCATCTGTAAAGCATGGATAATAATAGCACACCTGAGGGGTAGGTAGTGTTCCTTTACTATGTTGCACAAATGAGGAAACTGATTCCAAGAGGTGAAGTTCACAGAGCTGAAGTAATTTGCCCAAGGTCGCACAGCTAGTCAAGAAAGAGGATGGAATTTGAACATGTGTCTGCTTGATCTCAAATTTGTATTCTGCCCACGATTCTGCATTAAGAATTACAGGAGAATAATATCTAAATTTATTTTGCTTTACCTATTTTTAGTTTTAAAAGTATATATTCATAGGACACCTGGGCTCAAATGTTTATAGCAGTACAGTTGACAATCTTAAAGGTGTGGAAACAACCCAAGTGCCCACCAATACATGAATGAATTAATTAAAGGTGGTATATGCATACCATGGAGTGCTACTCAGTTATAACAAAGCAAATGGTAATCTGGTATTTTTCTGGACAACCCAGAGAGACCTGGAAACCATTCTTCAAAGTGAAACATCACAAGAATAGAGAAACAAACATATGTACTCAGTAACAAATTGGAACTAATCAACCACCACTTAATTGCACATATGGAAGTAAATTTTATGAAAATCAAGCTGAGGAATGGGGAGGAGGGAATGGGCAAATTCATAGCTATTGGGTACAGTATAAACTATCTAAGCAAAGGGCATATTTATCTGTATAACTTTGACTCAATTTGTATGAAAACAGAGCATGTAAGCAAAAAATGTGCACTCCCTAATACTGTTAAATTTTAAAAAATCATTAAATTTACCATGTGAAATTTTTATTGAACAACACAATAATTGTCACTTAACACTAATTACTTTATTTTGACCTAGTATCTTAAAACACCTTTGCTTCAAAAGCAACAGTATAAAAAACACTTGCATGGTTAAACAGTGTAAATGACATTCTCAACATAAACCTTGCTGAGTCATGCAAGCATCAGAGACACACATATGATTGTATGTCCACTTTAACTTGATAGATGTTCTGGAGAGATTTCAGAAATAGAGACCTGTGCCTGCTGCTTCCAATCGGCCATTTGCCACTTATTCTGATTAGAGTTTCTCACTTGGCCAATGATGAGCAGAAGCTGAATTAGGCTTTGGCCTTTTCCACGGGCCCCTAGTATTCCAAAAAGCAGCTGATTTATTCATCAGATCTGTGTACTAAATGAAATTGCCCAGATAAACAGATGGTCTGGTTAGGCTGGTATTTCACAGCGACATGTGTTTGTTTGGATAACACGATCATAAAGCTTTCACTCAAGGCCTAAAATTAAATTGTGGCTTTTGAATGTTACCTGGGGCTACACAAGAAAAAGTATTCAAATGTCCTATTTATAGCTTGGTTTTATCAGTAAGTTTTACATGATTTTGTATATTCATTGATAAGAAGAACATAAAACATGCAAATGCTTTAGATGCATATGTGTGTCTGAGGGTATTGCATGTAAAAATCCAAACCCCAGGATCCTAATTTACACAAAAAGAGACAGATTAATGCATGATTTTGTACCTTATCAGACAAAATAAAAAACAAAACAAACAAAAAAAAACTTCACTGTCATTTGGAGCCTGAAATTTTACATTCCAATACAACAGCAGGCCAATGCTTTGGAATTCACTCTGCTATAGAGCTACTGATAGTCAATGTATCTTAAAAAATTAAGAGGAGATAGGGAGAAAAGCACTCGATTTGTATAGCACTCTGCTCTTTTTAATCTGATGTTTTAGCTCTGAATCTTAAAGTTATTCTTCTCAAGAGAGCCAAAAATGATGTTAGTAGGATGACATACTTAACCAAATGAGGAATAGGACCAATAAGTCATAAAACCGAGTCAGTAATGTATAATTAATATATAGTTGTATAGTATGTTTTCTTATATATCATATTTATAAAGAATAAATAAGACTGACTTTTTTTGTCTTATAAGAGTAAAACATTATTATTTGAAATATTTTAGTAAATCCCAATCTAGTTTTTGTGTTTATCCAAATACTACCCACATGAATAGAAAGAATGCCATATTTTGGTAATAGTGTAATGGCATTATGGAAATAACTTTTTCTTTTTCTATTTGTTATTATGGTGTTTTTTAAAATAAACATTTTGTTTTAATTATAGATTCACATGAAGTTGGAAGAAACAATACAGAGGGTTCTCTATATATCCTTCCTCCAGTTTCCCCCAGTTGTAATAATGTCTTCTAAAACTATGGTCCAAGGTCACAGACAAGAAATTGACATTGATACAATTCATGCACTATTAAGAGTTCATCAGTTTCACTTGCAGTCATTTATGTGTGTATGTATTTAGTTTGATACAATTTTATCACATGTATGGTTACTGTGACCACCACAATCAAATACCAAATAGTTCCTCCTAAGGATTCCTCAGGCTACCCTGTTATAGCTGCAGTCGCTTCTCTTCCCTTCCCAATCTTTAACCCTGATACCCACTAATCTGTTCTCCATCTCTCTAATTTTTGTTATTTCATGTATTCTATGTAAATGGAATCATACAACATGTAATCTTTTGAGCTTGGCTTTTTAAACTCAGCATAATTCTCTTGAGATCTAAGTTGTAGCCCTTGGTATATTTAAACAAACTATGGCTTGTTTCCAGCTTTGGGTTATTATGAATAAAGCTGCTGTGAACAATTGTGTACAGATTTTTCGGCGAACATAAATTTTTATTTCTCTGTGATAAATGCCCAAGAGTACAATTGCTAAGTTTTATGGTAAGTGCCTAATTGGTTCTGGAAGAAGCTTCATCTTCCTTTCCAGAGTGGTTACACCACATCACATCCCCACCAGCAATGTATTTTATTTATTTATTTATTTATTTATTTATTTATTTTATTGTTGGGGACTCATTGAGGGTACAATAAGCCAGGTTACACTGACTGCAATTGCTAGGTATAGTCCCTCCTGCAATCATGTCTTGCCCCCAGTAAGTGTGGCACACACCAAGGCCCCATCCCCCTTCCTTCTTTCCTCTTTCGACTTGTCCTCCCCCCCCCCATAACCTCAATTGTCATTGTCCTCATAACGAAATTGATTCATGCTTCTCCATCCTTGTGATGCTTTACTAAGAATAATGTCTTCCACTTCCATCCAGGTTAATATGAAGGATGTAAAATCTCCATTATTTTTGATAGCTGAATAGTATTCCATGATATACATATACCACAGCTTGTTAATCCATTCCTGGGTTGGTGGGCATTTAGGCTGTTTCTACATTTTGGCGATTGTAAATTGAGCTGCAATAAACAGTCTAGTACAAATGTTCTTATGATAAAAGGATTTTTTTCCCTCTGGGTAGATACCCAGTAATGGGATTGCAGGATCAAATGGGAGGTCTAGCTTGAGTGCTTTGAGGTTTCTCCATACTTCCTTCCAAAAAGGTTGTACTAGTTTGCAGTCCCACCTGCAGTGTAAAAGTGTTCCCTTCTCTCCACATCCAAGCCAGCATCTGCAGTTTTGAGATTTTGTGATGGGGCCATTCTCACTGGGGTTAGATGATATTTTAGGGTTGTTTTGATTTGCATTTCTCTAATATATAGGGATGATGAACATTTTTTCATATGTTTGTTAGCCATTCATCTGTCTTCTTTAGAGAAGGTTCTATTCATGTCTCTTGCCCATTGATATATACGATTGTTGGCTTTTTTCATGTGGATTAATTTGAGTTCTCTATAGATCCTAGTTATCAAGCTTTTGTCTGATTCAAAATATGCAAATATCCTTTCCCATTGTGTAGGTTGTCTCTTTGCTTTGGTTGTTGTCTCCTTAGCTGTAT